>WAAE01019375.1:0-24422 GCA_013400495.1 Nicator chloris | reverse complement strand
TACAGCACCCACCCTTTCCACTAACAAGCACCTTTGTCTTCCTCACTCCTGCAATAGGATTGAGGTTTCACAGGCACCACCATTAACAACAGGTGAGTACTTTTGTTTTTCCAGCTTATGAGCATTCCTGAGTATATCTGAACAGAAAATGCTTTATTCTTAGGAATAAGAGCCATCCAAAATAGGCTCCTTTTCACTATGAAGATAGCTTATCTAGGGCAGGAACTAAAATATTTATTTGGATAATGGTGCATGGACAGAAGCAAAAATGGAAGATCTTTTGCTGAATAGAAATGGAAATTTGAAAAGTTGAAAAGGTGTCTGTTATGGTACTGATTATAGAATCACAGAATTGCTGAGGTTGGAAAAGACCTCTAAGATCATTGAATCCAGATGTTAATTTAGCACTGCTGTAAGTCACCACTAAACTATAACCCCAAATGCCACATCCACATTCTTTTTGAACTTTAGCAGGGGTGATGATTCCACCACTTCCCTTGGGTAGCCCGTTCCGACATCTAATCACTTTTTTAGTAAAGATTATTTTTCTAATATTCAGTCTAAACCTCCCCTAATGAAACTTGAGGCCATTTCCTCTCATCCTGTTATCTGGAAAAAAAAGACCAACCTCCACCTCACTACAGCCTTGCTTTCAGGTAGCTGAAGAGAGCAAATGATCTTGCAGTTGCCTCTGAAGAAGGAGCTTTTGTGTCTTTGTGCAACTTCTGGAATGCATAGGGGCTCTCCCATAAAGAACTGTGGGGCCAGGTTTGCAGTGAGAGTGGAAGGGGTTAAAGAGATGGACTCAGGAATGTGGTACTGAGTAGGTGCTTTTGCCTTTGAACGTCGTCGCCAGAGCTTTGGGTGGTTTGGAAAAAAAGGGCTTAAAAGTTCTGAATTGGAAATGCATCCACTCTGAACTGTCAGGCTCGGCAGGCAGGGAGGATTTGTCCTTGGTTTGGGAAGGATAGCCCTTGGAGCTCCAGAGGGAAAGAGCAGAAAAACAGATGGAAGGAAATTAATTCAATAAAAATAAATTAGACCTTTTAAACAGTATTGTTTTTAATATTTATGATGCAAAGAAGATTTGCATTTTTCTTTCAGTAAAGTATATGTCTCCATTTGACCTTCACTGCCTAACAGAATGCTTTATTTAGCCTGAATGACAGACATTTTTCTATCTTTTCATGGACATTTCAAGAAAACGTGGATGCTGATAATTTTTTTATTCACATTGTAAAATGATCCTTGATGGTAAGAAAATGGTAATATTTGCTAACACCACATGACTGGATCAAGGTAGCCAATGATCTGTATCTGGGTTGCTACAGCGTGATGTATTATACTTCATACAATTTGCTGCAGGCAGAAATCTTAATTAAGGCCTTTCCTAAAGAGTGACCTTCAGGGACTGCATTTTTTAAATTGGTGTAAAAATAGACAAATGCCCTAACAGCATTAGAGGAGTTGTTGAAAAGCGTTAAAGGTACATTTCCCCACCTACTCTACACAAACAATGATTATTTGCTGCTTCTATTGAATGAGTTGTGAGGTGTTTTAAGCAGACAATCAGCCTTAATGTGTACAGAAGATTTCCACTTGATGTGCAGAGCTCAGTTACTCAGCTTCTCCTCCAGTTCCAACACCAGCTGTATGTCTGATTTGAGAATATACTCCCCTGAGCTCTATTCATCCATATTTTACCACGCTCATGGATATTCACTGTTTTGGGATCCCTCTAATTAGCTTGCCACATGTGGTGTCTTGCTCAGCTTTCATCAATAATCCCCGGTACCCAGCATGCTTGGAATCTGGGTGGGTTTGGCTGGGAAAGGAAGGGATTGTAGACAGCATTCAGGAAGGAAACCAACCCTACCCCCAAGAAAGGGCTTGTAACAGTAGGTACAGCCCTGCAGGATGCACTGGGATCAAGTGTACAAGTGTACAAGTGTCTCCAGGCTGTTTCATTATGAATTCTCAGACGAAACACCTTTATGATACCAGATATGGATTTTCTTATTTCTCCCACCCAAACCAAACTGCCAAACCTCCTGGCAATTTGTGCTGTTTTAGCAGAGGGGCTGAGATAAAAGCCCACCAACCTCACCTCCTGCTGTAGGTCCAGGCTCAGATTTGATCTCCAGGGACAACAGGAGAAGGCACACAGTGCCAGCACCCCTACACCCTTCACAGGGCTGCAGCATGTCATAGCACACACATTCTCAGCAGTGTTGGCTCTTCTGCTGTCCCCAAACTGCTGCCTCAGCTGAATTTTGACAACCAGCCAAGGGACACCCCACATCAATATAAGGAAAGCTGATTCCAGTTACTGCAAGTCGGGTAAGCCACTTAAATTTTGAAGATGAAATATGCTTTCAAAGTAACTTTTAAAAAGCTTTTGACACAAGTTATCCCCACCCTGCTCTACAATACAGCTTTCTTCATGGGCAAAGTTGAAATGAAACAGCTGCTGAAGCTTATAGAGAGCTCTTGTCAGAGACAGAGCTTTTGTCTGCTTTTTTTGACAAGCAGAAAAACTCTGGCTTTTTAAAGCTAAAGCCTATTGTTGAGAGGTACAAACCAGACTCCTGGCTAGACTCACACAGCCTATTTCCACTTAAATAAGACTGCACTATCAGTTTACACAAGCCAAGGGACTGGCTGGACTGAGGATGACGATGTGTTTGTAGGGAATGCCAGGTCCAGGAGGTGAGGTCATGGCACATGCAGAGGAGCCTGAGCTGCCCAATGGCTGCTCCAGTCCCCGTGGGGATGTGCTAGGCACTGGTGACACTGGTGGCACCAGCCAATTGGTGGCCCTCAGTGTGCTGCATGATGCACCCCGAGCACCAGCTCCAGTCCAAGCAATTTCCATGACATGCTTTTAATGTCCTGTACTCACAGTTCTTACAACCACACTTTGCCAAAAAGAAATATTCCCCTGTAGGTGTCAGAGTCTCCTGTCTGGTGGAGGCTTCATTCCTGGGATGGCTGGGATGCTGTGTTAGGTGGGACTAACACTAGGTGGGATTTCTCTTTTTATTCCCAGTTCAAACATGACTTGAGGAAAATAACTCATCTCCCTGTTACAGTTTCCCAATCTACAAAGCAGAGATGATGGTGCTTATCTGCAGGAAGCAGGGAAAGGCCTAATCCTTGCCAAAGAGCTTAAACTTGCTCAGATGCAAGATGCAACAGATGATCAGGATCATCACAGCCAACCTTCTCTCCGAAACACTGGACTCCAGAGCCTGCTAATGGCCCCAGTAAAAGCCCTGGCAGAGAAACACAGATGGCAAGCCATCCATGCTTCCCAGTGGGGTGTCCTGTGACATCCCTGACCTCTTCCACTGCAGAGACAGAAGGTGAGTGCTCCAGCATGAGTGGAGACCCTGGCAGTGCTGTGATCTCACACTGCTTTCTCCACGTGTTGAGCCATACCCAAAACAGCTCCTCGGCTCTGCTCCAGGCTGCTTGACTGGCAGAGCCCAGAGCTAAGGAAAAATAAATAATGAGCCAAGGAGACAGCTCACTGGCAGCCTCACACGTCGTCGAGGAGATAACAGGCCAATGTGTATAATGATCTGCACTGAATCATTTGCCATGTTGGTATCAGAAGCTCTCAGCCTCACTCAAGGGCTCTCTCCTCCAGACTGCATCCGAGATGACAGTGTTAATACATCAACACGGCTGTAATGAAATCTGTCAGTGTTGCCCCTGCACCAAACACTACTTGAAAAAGCAGATGTGTAGCTCAGATTCAGTTTATTACTGTCTGAGCCTTCCTCACTTACAAAACCAAAGGGTGATTAAGAGGGAAAAAATCCCTGTCTATGGAAAGTTGTAGTGGCTACCGCATGCAGCTTGGAGCAAAGCAGAAATACTGTCTGGAGCCTGTTTTTGTTTTTGTTGTTATTATTATTATCATTATTGTTATTATTATCATCATCAAATTTCAAAGAGCCCCCTAAACATTTCAAGATCTTTAAAAGAAAGCCCATAAATCAAGACAGCTGGACTATTCTGCTATTGCACTGTTTGGACAGTCACAGATCACAGAAGTCACAGATCACAGGATATTCTGAGTTGAAAGGGACCCTCAAGGATCATCAAATCAAACTCTGAAGTGAATAGCCCATAGAGGGATTGAACCCACAACCTTGGCTGTTATTAGCACCATGCTCTAACCAATTTTGCTAGCCTCAGGGTCAGTGTGGTTCCCCTTGGAGGACAAAGCCAGGGTTTCAGCAGTGTGCTATGGCTCACAGCTGTGCTTGTTTTACCATTTGCCCAGTGCAAGTCACCTTAGGTAATATCTTTATAAGAGTGTAGTACCTTTCAGAACATAAATCCTACTGACTGCTAATAACAAATAGGCTTATATGTGCTTAATGTGTATCTGAAAATGAGACAAAGTCTCCTAGAAAATGGTGACATTCCGAGAATGAAAGCTCATCTGCGCTTGCTGTTCTGTCTTTACTGTTACTGGACAGAAACAGGGCATAAGTATAAATGAAATGCATCTGTGTTCCCTGAGATTGTTCTTTGCATCCTCTCCTCAATAAGAAAGAATCATCCATAAGCACTAGAAGTGCCAGATTCTTCTCATTGACTGTAGACAGCTCCAGTGGTGAAGTCTGCACTACAGACATCTAATATTAAGTTAAATGCAGTCATGTACTTTGTGTCCTGCTGTGCAACAAAGATAAAACACTTCTCATCTTCCCAGCATCCCCTCTTCTCTGCTTAGGCCTGTCCAGCCCTGTAAGTTTGCACCACGTGTGCTCCACTCTTGTTTCAGGTTCTCCAGGGTGCAACACTCAAAAGCAGCATGAACAAGTCCTGTCAGACAGTAAGGACAAGGCATTTTGGCATCCCAACATACACTCTATCACTGTTTCTGTGGACGAGGCAAAATTGCAAGCAAAGGAAATTCTCCTTTCCTTTCTCCTGTCCTTACAAGGCAAAACAAAGTCTCCAGCAGCTCCTCTGTGCTGCTGAATATGGGGAAAAGCATCTTGGTGGGCCATCTGCCTGTCCTCTGCAGTGTGTGAAGAAAGCCTTGCTCTCCATCCTGAAGGAGAGGGATGAGCAGAAAGATAAAAGAGATTTTCTTCTCATACCTTGTGTATTCTGGTAATTACAGCAAGTCAAATGGATGCAAGTAGAGGGTTATTTTGGTAATTGCCTATCTCTAAGGTATAAAACAGTATGTTATGTACCATCTACAAATTAGGATTCAAAAGCAAAAACATGTGTTTAATTTTGATTTTAATTGCCTTTTTACTTCAAACATCTATTTTTCTCCCTGGTGCAAACAGACCTGAGCAATCTTGTAGAGATCAACAAAATCTTCCACAAATGCCAGGCATTTCTCTTGTGGTGGTGCTTGGCCCTGTGAGCATTTAATCTGCTAACTTTGACAGAAAGAGCAGTCTAATTTCTATAGCCTGCTTATTTTCAAATCAACAAATATTTACTGCATACTACATTCTAAAGGATCCAATTATTAGTGTACCTCTGTTTGATTATCAATGACACAGTAATAATACCAGCAGCTGCTGAATTGTAAGTGAAAATAACCCTTTGTTCTCATTTTTCTTATCTGTAGACTATAACAGCACTCATGGGGACAATAACCTATGAAATAGATTAAAAGACTGTTAAATGCTATTTTCAGCTTGGCAGATCACCAAACCCTGGCTTACCCTTAAGCTCTGCTTCCTTTTAAATATTCCTTTTAGTATAACCATGTGACAACAGTAATGTGCTGTTTCACAGTGATTAAGTAACTGCACAAACAAAAGGTTTTAGGTTTATAAACAGAGTGGAGCTGGGCTCACAGGTGAACAGGACTGTGCTCTGCCAGAGACACTAAGGCTTCTGGCAGAGGCTGTAGTGATTTTCCACCTGGAAAAATCTGGTCTAGCAACTTTAAACTAAACAGGAGGACACTGTTGGTTTTCCATTTCTGGTAAGTGTTGAACCCTCTTTTTTGTTTTTTGTTTTGTAAAACCCTGTTTACACATTTCCCTGATTAGCAAGGAAGTAATTCATATTTATTCCCTGAATAACTCTGAGGAAGTGTAACTCAAATGCTACCAGTCTGAGGGGTGTTACCAGTGGGAATGTTATAGACCAGACCCTTCCTTGGTGTGCCAATCTGCTTTTCCAAACCTCTCTGATGACTTGGGTCTACTTCATCTGTCTGAACAGAGGAACAGGAGAAAAGGGAGAAAACCCCCCATATTAGAAGGACTAAAGGAACCAATAATGACAAAGAGCTTCCAATACTCTTTGTTTTTGTAGGAAACACATAGGGAAGACAGGGAAACACAGGTGTAGGGTAAAACAGGACCAGGAGCTTTAGTACCAGTGAGGGAAGATGGGTGAAGGAATCAGTAGCCTGGCACTGCTCTGCTGGAAGCAGCTGCCATCACAGGGTAGATTGTGCTTCTATTCAGACATGGGACAAATCCATCAAGGGAAGCACAGCAGGATTTGTGTCTTCTGCTTCCTGTACTCATTTATCATATTTGGTTTTGACTAGAACCTCCTCTTTGGAGCTCAGAAGCTCTTCCTGTAGAAAGCTTGGTTAGAACTGTAACCTTTAACTCGTGTTACACCTTTTTGCATCAAAACAAGCCTGTAGATAAAATCCCTAATCCAACTATTTCTGAATTCAGCTGATGGGAGAAAACATAAACAAAAATTATCCCAGCTCCTACCACCTTCTGAATAGTTAGAAATAAAACTAAAAGATGTGTTTGTGTTTATGGACATATTTTGGATGTTTCTTTTAAAATTTAAATTGGAAATTATCATCTGAATTCCATATTAAGAAGGAAAAGTCTTTCCTCTTTTTGATGTATAAATTTCATCAACCTCTCACTGCAGGGACAATAAGAGCACATGAAATTTTAAGCTGTAAGAAAGAATACCCCTCTATTTGAATTTCAGCTTGCTAAAGGCACAGAGACCTCTCACACACCTGAACATTTCAAGAAACAGGAATGCACCCAAGACTAAGAAATTTTCCTATTTGTCCAGGCAAAAGTCTGCTGCCTTGAGAAAACCAAAATGTGGGGAGAGGAGCAAGATCTGAGGGCCTTTGAGACTCTTTGTCCTCCTCAGCAGCAACCCACCTCACAGCTCCTCAGCCCCAAGTCATTCCTGGGGGAGGTTACTCTGGATCCTGAGCTGGAACAGGATCTTCTTGCTTTTAAAACTAGGCCATTATGTTCTTTACCTGAGCACACATAAAACATTATTCTTCAAATCTCTTTGTACTCTTTGCTTGCTGCTGAACTGTGATACTCCCCCACAGACTTTTTTCTCCTTTCCTTTTATCTCTACATCCATATTCAATGTGATATGAATTTTAGCATGGCTCTGGATGTCATGCTCAAATACTCTTTCAGTGTCACCAACGTCACGATACAGCCAAAAAAAAAAAAAAAATCAAAAAAAACCCCCTTCATGCCTATATATCATTTGTATTGCTACTGGGAAACATGAGGCATTTTAGTATTTATCTCATTTCCTTCTCCAATTTCAATATACATAAGACACATCTGCAGTAGGAAAGGAAGGAGTCATTCCTGCAGCCTCATGGAGGCCCAGTACTGGACAGGATGCTTAAGGCTGGAATTTCAAAGAAGTCTTTGAAGGTCAAACTGCAAAACTCCATTGTAGCTTTAAAATGGATGGTGCCTTAAGGCCCCAACTGGAATATTTCTGCATGTGACATTTTAATGCACATCTTCAGGTTTTTGCCCATTTTCCCAAATCCTAGAATTTCACTTTGAGCAGTGGGTTGAAATGAACTGGAAATACAAAGTGAAACTAAAATGAAAGCTCTAACTTTTACCTACTTTCAGAAGAAAACTTCAAATCCCTCTAGACCCTTCTGTGAAGAATGTTTTTGAAGGAAAAGCTTAGTTCTCTTTCTCTGGTGTATGCTATTATCTTTGTGCCTTAATTTCACCCACTTGCTTGTATCCCATAAGGAAGAACATGTTTCTATACATTCAGATGACCTGGTTAGGGAGACAGTGTTTGCAGTTAAAGCAACAATACCACACCTCTGAAAACGAATCCTATTGAAAGTATATTCCTGTTACTTTGGGAGTAAATTGAAGAGAATCTTTGATTTTTCTGTGATTTTTGATACCAGCACCCTGGATTTGTAACCACAAGGGTGCTGGGAAGTCACTGGTGATTGCTGAATACACCAAAGTTCTGCAAAGTAGTCAGGAAAAACATGCGAAGGTTCATCGTAAGTGATGACCTGAGCACTGGTACAGGAACACAAGACATATCAGCTATATTCTGAGCATGACTCCTGCTTTTCTGATTCACTATAATTTTTTATTCAGAGCCTCATGAGATTTTTCAAGAAAAAAACTGGAGGAGCCTTAACTCTGAACTCTAGGTATTGTATAATCACAGAGCAGGATGGATGGACCATGAGAGGTCACCTAGTGCATTTCTCTGCCACCTACTATTCCAGACTAAATTGTATTTTTCTCAAATTATTTTTAAAAGACTGATCCAAAAAGCCAGAGCACATTGCCTGTGTAGGATTTTCTCATAATGCCACAGAGTTCATAACAGCACGTTGGTACCTGCGTGATGCTGATGGCTGGAATGGGAACATTGTAGTCAAACTGTGAACATTTATAATTTGCTCCAAAACAGTGGGTTATCTAGCCACTCATTCTTAAAAATATAAACCAGCAAGGAAACCCCAGCCTCAGATGATCTGGATCAGTTTGCAGTTTCCTTTCCTGTGGAAAGATGAGCTTTCCTTGCCTGAAACGGGACAGATGGAGCCCTATGGGTTGCCACTCCACAGTGCCTCCGAGCACAGCTCTCTGTACTGTAGCTGTTGTTACAGCAGCATATGCTTGGGACATGCAAGCTGGTTTCCCTGAGTTTAGCACTCCAACACCGCATGCTGGGCATCCACGATTCATTGCTTGCCTCCCAAACCTCTCCATTTTCCCTTTTTTCTTTCTCCTTTAAACTTTTGTTTACCAGAGATAGAAAAACACAAATCTGTGTGTACAGATAGATATGTTCCTATGCTTTGTATATTCTATAATATGTGTAGTTGTGTGGAGAATTTTACAGGTGGTGTTCTCAATTTCAAGTCCCCACAAAAACAAATGGAGTCACAATTATTAGGCTCTGACAGCAGTGTTGGGAATCCATGATCATCAGAGAGGCCAGTGCAACACCAGAGAGCACTCACACTCTCCTGTTCATTACAGTGAGAATAAGAGCAGATCTCTGATTAGCTGCTTGGTCAGGAGGACAGTTCTAGCTCCCAGAGGTAGATGCAGTGTCCTCACCTTGGGTGGCCAGTGTTACTGTGGGCACTGAAGTATTTCCTGCCTCATTCCCAGCATTATCCCATGCAGATGAATTGAGTTCAATTGGCTCAACTCACCAGTCAGTATACTCAAACCAGAGTTGGGAATGATTTGTCTCCTCTCAAAGAAGTCAGTTAAAGTAGATAGGATGAATTCTGTGTGAAAAGTGCCTATTCCTTTTCACTGATCACAGAGGGAACTGTGGGTGAGCTGCCACCCAACACTAAGGGGACACTATCTCAGCTCTCAAGATTCTTGGGGTGGATAGCTAAAGTTAGGTGACACATTCAGTGTTCATTGCTGTGCAATTGCACATGGAAAACTGCTCAGATTTCTTCTGGTTACCCAGAGTGATTTTTACCCAATGTTATCTCAAAGTAGCTTGGAGTGACCACTGGGACCTACCTTCATTAACTGTGACCAGAACAGGTATTTCTGAAATGTCCCCCAGGACTTACAGTGCTGGGTTTAGTACAGGTGACACTTGCTAATGCATCGCCTGAGAAAATCTGCTCCAGAAAGAAATATTCCAGTGTCTCAGCCAGTCTGAGCAGTAAAATGCTGAAATACTGTACTCCCCTGCAACCACGAGTCTCCCCAGTGCTAACTTCTGACAGTGTGACAGCAAAGTTAAGGCCCAGCACCTTTAGCTGACAGATGACCTTTAGCTGACTAAAGCTCTGGTACGTTTATTCCTGAGCCCCAGAAAACAAAACCAGGATTATAAAGATTTGCAAAGGCCATGAACATACTGTTCCTGTAGGTTTTTTTGAGCAGAGTTTTTTTTTGCTCACAAATGATAGCAAAAGTTATTCTGGTAATACCCTGTGAAAAGCAGGGCATTAAATTGGTGTCATTTTGGTGGATTAGTACTGTCACATCAGCTGCCACAGCTTTCTGCCTATGTCATCAACTGTGCTGCTGCCATTCTCTGCCCCCATCATACTGCAGACTTCAGAGTAAAAGATGGAGTCAAAGGCAAGACATGTTCTAAATAGAACTGGATAAATAAAGAGGGAAATGCTACTATTAGAACTCCAAAAAGGAGGGCTGGTCTGCTAAACTCACGGGTTTTGGGTGGCATCAATGCTACTGAGTGTTAGAACATTTTTTCCTAAATGCATTTATTTGCATCAAAACAAAGTGGATTCTGTATGCCCTGGTTTCTAAATATGAGACTAATTTTGCTTTCTTGAAACCACAAGAAGGACAAGTGTGATGAACTGCCTCATGCTTTCTAGGTAGGAGAATATGAAGTATTTTCTATGGCATAAATATCTAATATCTTCTAATATCTTCTAAGCCCTGTCCTGTATCCTACCAGGGGACTCGTTGTGCAGCCTTGGGCATGTTTTTTATGCGTCAATTGTCAAAAATGTGAATGACTCATGGGGGAGTTTCAGGTCCTCAGAAGGGCTAATTATCCAGCTGAAATTCCTCCAATGTGTTTTGACTCTCCTAGTATCAGCAAAAGAGTGTTTCTTATCTATCTTTTAAGATTCTAGGGTACTGGGAATTAATGAGTGCAAAGTATTATTTCTATAGCATGATACAATTCAGGGCAATTATATATAAGAAGGAGATATGATCTCCACACATATTTATGATACCTTAAAAAAAGAAAAATTTTTTGGACTTCACATTTGAGCAAAATATATAATTTTTAACCTAAATGGGATAGGAATTCTCTTTGGGCTAGAAGGAAAATTCTTATTGCAGACTGAATGCAAGCCTTTCAACTGTGCAGTGAGCTGGAATAGAGAATTGGCTGTTAGCAGAACAAGTCTTTAGGCCAGGTGGGAGAAGAATGGAGGTGGGAATACCTCATTTCACATAGGGCTTGGAAACTTGTTGAAATGACAACTCTTTCTACATGAGAATGTTTCAAGCAAACTGTTATGATATGAAAACAAGAGCTTGGCTGGAACACTGCCATTTATTTTGATGAAGATTTCATTTAGATGCAACTTATACTTCTCAGGAACTTTCTTTACTATGTTTCAGGACAAACTGATAAAAGGGATAGAATTTTTGACAGGATGAGAAGAAATGGCCTCAGGTTGTGCCAGGGGAGATTTAGATTAGATATTAGGAAAAATTTCTTCATAGGAATGTTTTTCAAGCATTGAAACATACTGTCCAGGGAAGTGGTGGACCCATGATCCCTGGAATTATTAAAAAATTGTGTGGATGTGGCCCTTGCAGACATGATTTAATGGTGAACATGGTGGTGGTGCTGGGTTTTCAGTTGGATTTCATCATCTTAAAGGTCTTTTCCAATCGGAATGATTCTGTAATTCCATGATTGCATTTTGACATCCCAGCCTAGAGGCCAGGAGAGTGGGTGCTCTTGGCTTCCAGACCAATGAAACAAATAGCATCACTGCTTCCAGGAAAGCCCAGCAGAGACCTGTAATGCTGAGAAAGGTGGATGCAAATGGGTTCAGAAGCTCTCCTCACTCTAGTTCAGCCACTCAGTACTGTCATATCAGTACTCCTCAACCTCATGGCACAAAATACCAATTCTTCATTAGTCATGGTGATCACTCTGTCTTACTGAGGACGATAAAGTTAATTTCTACCTCATGGAACTTGAATTAGGAGCCCAATGTGGCTTAATAAGCTGAATTTTTAACATTTAAACCAGATTTCTTTTTCATGAACCTTCAAAAGCAATCCTCATTCCCTTTCACTCAAACCTGTCCCCTATTCCTATGTTTTCATTTCTTTTTTTTTTTGCTGCTCACAGTTCCCAGGGGACAAGTCTGGATGTTTTAATTCCCTGCTGAGCCCAGCCCACAAGACTCCATTTGTTATTACCCTGTTCAGTCCATCTGAGACACAAGATTAAGTGACTTGCCACAGTCCCAGCTAAACACATATTTAGAGAAGTGTTTAATTTGTTTTACAGTCACAAATTCCATGGCCTGCAATGACCCTCAAAATTATTTTGAATTTGGATATATAACCCTCTTGTGTTGCTCTCCTCTTAGCATTTGCTTAATTTTTTTTCTTATTTCTCATAAGCCCTAAAAATAACAGTCACTTTCAGTTAAATAGAGGAAATAACTTTCTTCAATTTCTGGTCATTTTTTGCTGAGGTATGGGGTGAGGGGAGAACTTAAGATCTGATTTATTGAGTTACATTAAGCCTTAAACAGCTTTGCCTTTATCTTGTCTCCCATTGCTTTCTTCTGATTGAAGAAGTCCTATCAAAATGATCAATTTACTTTCCTGTTCTGATGCAATTTTCTGTATGTTTTTGTTTTTAACCAGAAAGGCATTCAGCACTAGGAAGTTCTTGCCACACAGACCTAGGCCCATTGACCTCTGTCGTGGAGTAAAGTGATGAATTCAGAGCAATCTGCAGGACAAAGATGGATATTCACCTCCTATGCCTGAAACTGTAGCCAGCTATGGATCTGTGTTCCAGTACCTGAACACAGCAAGGCCAGTATTATTGTTGGACAGGCAGTTAATGAAGCTCTTGAATGCATTGTGAAAATTGTCTTTGGTAATGACACATGTCTGAGCCAACAACCTCTTGAAGTACAAATGATGAAATGCTTTTCACAGCACAACACTGTGCTGCAGTAATAAAATGTTAAAGCAAAAACCTCATGACAATCTTTGGGAAACTTCTGTTTAAAAATGCTTTTATGTCTTATGTTTTCTATATGTTCTAATCCTCTTTATTAAGATATACAAACCAAATTCTCTACTACACAGACACTGTTACACAGGGTGTTTCACCTCTTGAGCTTTAAGACTGCTAATATTAGAAGTCAGCAGATTCTCCTATGTTCCTCTAAATCACTTTTTATTCCCCGCCCCAGGAAGAACTTTAGCTTTGTGTACCTGTTTTTCCATAATATTCAGTTTTCTTCTCTCATTTCCTTCCAGACTGTGAGTTTTGAAAACCACATCTTGAAAGAAGTACTTGATATGTTTCTTTGCCTTATTCTAGATGTTGTTGGGAGCATGGCTGATTTGATGTTCAGCCTTAACTTGGGCGCAAGGTCCATTTAGAAGGTCCTGTTGTCTTTGTTGAAGTCTTATTCTGGTGTCTGTCAGTTGTTGCACAGAACTTCTTGCCATAGATGATTATTGCCACAGGTAATCAGCACAGTGAGAAATGGGGTCAAGGAAAGAGTCAAGATCCAGACAGTGGAAAGCCACAAAAATGAAGATCTTAATAATAAAACACTGTACTGAACAAGAAGACAAGGGTGATCAGCTCTTATAAATCTGTGCTGCTGATGTGACAGGTCACCACATGTTGAACCATCTGGATCCTCTTCATCTTGTTCTCCACCAACCCCTCTTGCAGCAACTTTGAGTAATTTAGTGCAAAGGTGACAAGCCGGGGGTTGGTTGATCTTTCTGCCTCTTGGCAGGAAAAAGTGCAGTCTCTGGATTGGCTAGAACAAGGCATTTCTACCTTAGGCATGTCTTGAGCACTCAGAGGCAGCAAAGTACATGGGACCTGACTGAGACGGAAAAACCTTAGCCCCTTACATCAAGGAAAACTCTCGTCTTAATCAGTCCTTTGAAGTTTTTTCTTCTTACCTGCATCTATGTGGTTCATATTCAATGTCTTATTTATTTCAGCCAAACGATGGTTCAGGTGGACCTTAATGCAGAAATAGGGATGATGACACAGAAGTGAGTGAGTAGCCAAGAACTGTGATCATTTTGACATTTAATACCATCAGTAAGCTAAGAGAAAGAGAAGGCTTTAAATACACCTCAAATCCCAGAGGTATCCTTTAAGACCTGACTCCTCTCCTTTCAAGCTCTGCCAGTCACATCATCCTGTCTTGCTCCCAGTGCCCATCCACACACCATCATGCTCCAAGGACAGCCCCCCTGAGCCCACACCTTTCCCTGTCCTGCATGCAGCTCGGGCTGCCCACCTCCCCTGCTCACCCCAGTCCACATCTCCACATGGAATGACTCAAGGTCTCTCCATGAGGGAAGAGGAAGACCCAAGGAAATAAAGGAAGAGAGCTTTATGGCACTAACAGATTCACTCTACTTGGCTAATCATTGAGCAATTACTAGTTGTGAAAACTACATAGGAAAAATACATTTCCATTAAGACCCCTCTCTTGCAGCCATGCCAGTCATGCTGGCTGGTTAATGGGGGACAGGACAGAAATGGGACTGGGAAAGCACAAAAGATTTGGGTTGTGTTCAGAGGCACTGTGACACACTCCAGGTGATGTTTGACTTATGTATTTAGATGGCAGATGAGCTGAGGGCTAAAAGTGGTTCACAAATGCATAAATTTGGTTTTCCTTCCTTTTACAGAAAATGTAAATGAGAATGAATGAGAGCACGGCAGTTTCTGAACAAGTAGCACCCCGCTCCATCGTTTGAGTTATTAAAATAGAAAGTATGCAATCTGAACTGTCATGTATGCAAAACAAATTTTGCCATTTCCATACAAATAATAAATGAAGAAACTGGAGAAAGAAGTAGAAATACAGCAGCTGGAGTGACGGATTAAAAAATACTTATAAATGAGAAAAACTGCAACAAATCAGAAGGACTCCTCAAGATGATGCAACTGCAGGAAACAGTGTGTGTCACCAGGACTTGGGATTTTGAAGAGTATGAACACATAGAATATATCCCAAAGACCACTCTTGAGAACCCCAACAGTGACTGCTACAGAAAGATTGCCCAGCATGGTCTCATGACACTAGAAGAGGGATTCTTTCTGGGCCTTGCTTTAATCTTGGGAGAGGCTCTTCCTTAACTGTTCATCCTTCTATTCTCAGTCTTCTTGTCACTCTTACCTACTGCAAACACTTCTGGGAGAAATGACACCTGTATAGAAGCCAGCACAACCCCTGGAGTCTTGGCTACAACCTTTGGCTCTCTTACATAGTGCTGGCAACGCTGCTGGTACAACAAGGGAGTTCAGGCTGTGAGCAGAAAAGATTTTTCCTTGAAAAGCTGAGCAGGACTTGATAATTGCATCCCCTTTCATACATTTCCTGCTTGTCATACATTAGCCCATCAGTATGCTTCTGTGACTAGCAGTAAAAGTGCATTGAAGGGAAATGCCACTTTCCAGAGAGAATGATCAATCTCTTTGACTTTGCCTGTAAACATGTTTCATCAGGGGGTCACTAATATGCTTTTATTGCCTCACTGTCAGAGATGATGCCATTACCAAGCCTGATAAAGTATTCTGTAGAGGGTTGCTTTTAATTTTATTTTTTATGTGATCATGAGAGACAGTAACCGATAAATTTAGTTCAGTGCTTTCTCACTATTAACTAATTCTGAGTAAATCCATTGGGGCAGACTGGATACAAACACTTCAAAGAATTTTTACAGGATATTGAAAATGATATTCACTGTGGGACAGAGGTTTAAGTACTGAGCTGCTAGTGTTTTCTTTACCATTAAAGCTACAACACTATTAAATGTCATTTAGTCAAAACACTGTATTCAGAAGGATTTGTAGCACAAGATGACTATTTGCTTTTAATAAACTTGTCGCATCAGGGTGGTTATGTTAGCTTATTTCTGGGGGAAAGGGAATTTGAGAAAAGATGGTACTTCTTCCCTCAGTTTCTTTCTTAGAGTCCAATCCAGCTCCCACCAAAGGCAATGAGATTTTTGCTGTTGCCTACAGCAGGAACAGTCCCGTGATCTCTTGTTGTACTGCTACACTAGAAACAGTACACGAACTCTGACACGGGTTCAACTAAGAGGACCAACTTTATTACATCATTGACTCTATTATATAGTATAGTAAGCAAACTAAGTGATTGGTAAGCAAGGTCAACACTTCTCCAATCACACTGGTCAAGACAGGTGTCCATCAAGAGAACTCCTCCTCCATGAAAGTATGTAAACATCTATATTGTTTACAAGAACAAGCGTGAGAACAAGGACACTTAAACAACAGAAGGCTGGAAAAGCAGGGCGACAATCTCTAAGGGCTTTGAGGTGTTCAAATTCAAATTAAAATACAGAGGAGTTTTTTTTCAGAGAAAGGGAGGACAAAAGAAAAAGCAACCCAAACCCCAATCAAACCAAAACCCCCCAGCTCGAGCAGAAACAAAACAAATAAGGGAACTGAAAAAAAGGCTTTTCTCATGGAGTTTTTTTCTTTTTTTCCTAGCTGCTTTCATATCCTATATAGCACCCTAAAAAATGGAACACAGGATGTGAAACCATGGAAACAGCTGGATGCTACAGGATTTTTGAACTACTTTTGTCAAGGTTTAGACTTTGGGGATTTCATTTTTTTCTTAAAGTTTAATTGATTTTTTCCCCCTACTGAAATCCATAATATGTTGAGCTTGTTAAACTATGTTAGAGGTCACAGACTGAATTTAATTGGTAGTATTTCTTTTGAGCCTAATTTAAAGGTTGATTTGGCTTTATGGACAGACTCTTAGTTGTAGTAAATCAGTTCAGCTGTAATGGGACTCTGCATCAGTAGAAATAAGATCACTGGAGACTCAAATCCCATGCAAAATCTCAGGAAGAACATGAAAAAAAATAAAAGAGAAAATTCCTTCTTTGAAAGACTGTTTTAATGAAACTTTATGTAAAGTTAAAATATTTTGGAAAGATGTTAAAGTGCATCCATAATTCTATTTTCATATAACCCAAGAAGGTAGGGCTGTCCTGAAGATAAGATTATATCTGGTTATATCTGTATATATCTGGTTATGGGGACTAACAGGAAGCAAGGGGTTTATTGGCAAATGCAATTTTAGTAAAATGTATTCAGAAACTACAAATTCTCTGTGCAAATGTGGAGGTGCATGGTCAGTGAAACCTCACAGAAAAATGAGTGTGAAATCCAGCCACACTTGTTTTAGATCAGGTTGGTTGTTTTTCCTGAACCCAGATGTTCTGGAAGGAAGCACTAGGAAACCAGATAAAACACTGTAGCTAATTCTAGTTCATCAGCTTTTCTAATTTTAAATTTCGAATTTTTTTCCCAAGCAGCTCAGTAGATGCAAAAGGTACTGATAAGCTTTTGACTGAAAGAAATGAAACTGCTAACCTTAAGCGATTCTCTCCTCACCAGTAAATGTGCAAGGTATTGGAAAAGCCCATGGAGTAAATGTTAAAATCATTCATTAATACCCAGTATTGACAAAAAATGCAATCTCGGTAGAGTAAAATATAACACATCCTCAAACTGAGTACATTGGGTGAAATAAGGAAGCCTGTGCAGCTCTGAGATCTATGATCTGTGCATGAGCACCACATCTTCAATCTGCTCCAGGATTTACATGGATCCTGAACAGCAGTGCAATAAATCTTTCACTGATGATACGGCACTTATACAATTTTTTCCTTATTTCTATTAACTGAAGAAGTCATTTCTGTATACAACATGCTTCAGTTAACTCATCTTGACAGCAATAATGTGAAGTGATGATCTCCTGAATCAAATCCAAAACTTCCCACCTCTGGAATATGTACTGGAAACACTCTCTCCTTATTATACTATACTAAACACAGGTTTTGACAACATGAGCCGTAGTATTTTGGTAACACAAAAAGCACCATAATGCTCTAGAAATGCAGATCAACAATAAAACTTGTCCTTGAAACAGTGCTTATTGCTAGAGGAATTGACTTAGAACTGGATTTTCTGCTGAAAGGAAGTATTAGGAAGTTCATCATTCAGTCAAGTCTTGAAAATAAAAGAGGAAGATGTGTGGAGATACTCCCAAAGATGACAATTGTAGAAAGGATTGAGCCTCATCAAAATGAAACACGACAAAATTATCCTGTAGCATTTTTCCTCATGGGGAATTCTGATCTCTGGGGAGGAACTGAAGCCTTCACAATGACTTGAAAGGACTTTGGTTATGTCCTACCAAAAACAATAGCAGCAACAAATGTGTCATAAAGATAGAGCTTTATCTATGTTACAGATGGGAAATACCATCCTGTGGGCTCCTTTCTCATTAAAGCAGACATTAGACACACACGAGCTGAAGCTGAAAGAAGATCTGAATAAAATTTTGGGCTTATAGCACACAAGGAGATATTGACCCCACTGTGGCTGTGACCTTCTGCCCAAACACAGGCAAAAAATATTTCCTTTGTCGTAGAAAGTTACAATGCCTTTACAGAGAATAAAATGCCTGAAGGCTGAAATTTGGCTCTGAAAGAAAGTTCTCACTGAAGAAATGAAAATTTGGTGAAAGCCAGTGCATGGTGACTGACCTGTGACCAGTTGAAAATTGCCATGACACATTTGCCCAGTACTTGTACAGCTCACAATGTTCATAGCCAAGGCAAGATGCTCTGAAGGGGTCCAACCCTTAAGTGACAAAACTCATGAATGTAAGTGAAAATCATTTGCTGAAATTGAAAGACCACAGTCCAAGGTACTGCAATGAATTGCATTCTACTGCAGCCCTGCTCTTCTGTCAGCCATGACTGCAGCACTCTGTGTGTGCATGAGCTGAGCCACAGCTACACCTTTGCACAATTGATACTGAAATCTCATTATATAATGCCTGAATGCCACATTTCAAGAAACCTTTTTAATATACTGCTTCAGGTGTCCATATGAATGTTTTCTAAAGTTTTAGGCAGTCATTACTAATTTTAAATGGTGGTAAAACAAGTGGAGAAGGAAGTCTTCCTCTCTTCGAACTTTAAGAGTTTGAATGAGTTGCAGAGGGTGTGTGTGAGATCTTCTCACATCTTCGGCTGACCAAATAAATAAAATAAGCAACAGGCTAACTCTCAAAATGGAAAGCATATTTGTTACCAAAATTAATGAATTTTACTTAGGAAAACTGAACTTGGATGAAATGTATACCTGTATCCCTTTTCTGCCCCTTGCATATCTAGTTGTTTTTATTCTACAAAATGTCTTCTCTGCTCAATTCTGATTTCAACCAATTACTTCACAAATCCTGTCAAGAGCAATGGGAAGTGTAATATTTAAAGGACAAGGACAAATATTGTACATGTTTGCATAAGGTCCAAAATTCAATTAAAGTCAGCAGAAACGACACTCAGATAAGTGTATCAGAGTGAACAACTATGACAGTGCATTTGCTTGATCTTTTGCTTAGTCTCAGTCCATCTTGGAAATCTCCTCCCCAAGTGTCCCAGTAGTGTCATCTCATGTGTTTCAGTTGAGCTGGTGATGTCCCCCTGCGATCCCTTCTTCTTCTCAGAGCTGATTTCTGGTGGGTTCATGACTTGAGCTGATAATGGTAAGTTTGGGAGCTGTGGCTGCCTGGCCACCAACACGCTGTCATTTCAGGCAGTGGCAGCTCTCCACCAGAGAAACCTTGGTTGCTCTGCCTGTTGCTGCTGTCAGGGAAACAGGACAGCTCTTACCAGCCCTGCCACTCTCTCTTGCTTACAGGCAGTGAACCAGCACCTGTCTCCTGACACCAAAGCAGGAAATTAGAAGGGAAACAGAAACCTGAAATGATTTCCCTCTCTAAAGTGCTCCTAGGACAGTGTAGCTACATGCTGTCTCTTAGAGAATCGGTGTTTGATGTGGTTTAATTTTGAACAAGTATTTATGGATGTGTGAAAAGCCCATTTAAGGAGCAGAACGTCTGTCCAGATGGTGTCAGGGTAGCTGAAGGTGCCTTTAGGAAATGAGGTGGGCTAGATGACCTTTTGAGGTCCCTTCCACTTTTGTTTTTTTCTGACTTGATTTTTTACAATGGAAACTAAAGTGCTTTAACACTATTCACAAGTGAGCACAACTGCCAAGAAAAATACACACTGGAGGGAAAAATCCTCTTTGACTGCTCTATTTTTTTTAACCTAATGTACAGCTAGATCTTCTCCCAGAAAGAGTCTAATTTTTTACTCTTTCTTGTGAGTACTGGCTATTTTTACTACTTTTATATCTCTCATAAAGGCATTTCTTTCAGATAGAATACTCTCAGCCCTGTTAAGTATTTGATCCTCTTTTTTTCAAAGCAGACATCACATTCTAACCTTAACGCTTTGTATTGCGATTTTGCCTTTTTTCCTTTTTTTTTTCTCAATTTTTCTTTTTATTTTGTTGGAAGTCTCTGTAATCTAAATATGTCTTTATTTCCAAGAGGATGACTGTTTCCTAGGGGATGACACTGCTTCTGGCCGAGACAAAAGCTGGTCTACCAAGGAAAACTTCTGAAGTGCTAAACACAAGGATGTACTTTTCATTTCATCCTCAGTGCAGGTAGCTTTTCTCACCTAGAAGAAGAAGGAGGAAGCTGAGGAAGGCCTCAGCTGCTGTTACCAGGTCTTTATCTGTATGGCTTCATTTGTTATTTGCATCCTTGGCATTTCTGCTTTGGTAGCAATTTAGCGTAGGGTTCGAAATGTAACAGCAAACAAGGTGAAATGCAAAATACATACTCTGAATGTGAGTGCAGAAACCTTTCAGGTGAGTTATGGAGCTGGTCAAACATGGAGCTGGTCAGCCATGGAGCTGTGTCTGTAGGGAGCTGATTGCATGCCGTGGAGGGAAGGATCTGTTACTACACGTGTAGTGAAGCAAGAAATTATCTCTTGGCCAAAGTGGTTCCTGTCAATCAGACAGAGTGGGTGAAACTGCTGGTGTGATGGGAGCTGTAGATGTATTTGGGTTGCAGCTTTAGGGGTTGGCACTAGATGATCTCTATGGTCCCTCACAACCCAAACCACTCTACGATGGTGGCCTTGAAGATGGCAGGATCCAGATCCAGATGAGCAGCAGTGGCCCTGGCAAAACGGAGGAAAGGAGGAGCTTTCTTGGAGTTGGTGCTCCAGGCTGGGCTCTTCTATTGACCTGCTTCTGGGAGGCTGCTGGCAACTTGTCTGGGCTTTGACCAGTGCTGAATGGATTGAGATTATTTCCTCCCACCTTGGAGTGTCTGTCGTGGTGTAGGAATGGTATTCCTCAATTTAGTGGCCATGCCCACACAGCTCCAGGCTCTGCCCTCTCAGAGCTACTGCAAAATATTAACCCTGTCCTTGGCAGAAACTAGGACAGGTTCAACATCCCTTTCCAGAGCCTGGCAAGGGAGCACCGAGTCTTGTGCTGGGTGTCGAGTAATTTGAGTTAAGGGTTCACACTCAGCTCTGACCTGGGCTTAACATGAAATAACAGAGCGAATGATGCCACTTTCAAAGAACCAAGGCCAACAAGAATAGAGGTGAAAACTGTTTTCAGATAGGGAATGACTGCTAAAAAGAAAAAAATCAAACACACAAAAATACCAGCTGTTTGTGTTGGCTGGAAACGGAGGAGAGGGAAATATCCATGTACACAGACCCAGAACCAACAGCAGTAGTGCTGTACATTTTATTTCCACTGTGCTGACGTGCCCCTCCTGGGAAACCTGGTGTGGCAGATTGAGCCCTGATTGTCCAGAGGAGTCCCCAGCTGCTGCAGAGATGGGTGACAAGACTCAAAGCCACACCTTTTAACAGGACAGAAACTCCTGGGTGAACAGGTTCACAAAACTGTCTTTTCTGTCAGTAGGGCAATTTATAATAGAGAATACATTAGTAACAGGATAAAATAATTACAGCAGGGGAAAATTCGGCAGGCCAAAAGAGGAGATTCCTTGTAGCAATCCTGATTTCTGGAAGAGCCCAGCTGGGCCCTTTGAAAACATCCAGGCAGTTCAGTGCTAGTCAAGTGGTTATTAGTCTGTGATTACCACTGAGGTCTGAGGAAACAGAGTGTGATGAGTAACCCTGAAGTGTTTTAACCATGTTAATTGCCAGAGAGGGATTCACTGTGGCAAGTATCAGCACAAACTCCCCTAACTCTTTATTGCACTCAGGAGAGAAGATGTACATTTTGCCATGAAGATGAACACAATGTTTCTTAAAACTTAGGGAAGGAAAAGATTTACAAATGTGAAGAATTGGAGTTTGTTTGTTTTAAAAAGATTTTGTCTGTGGCAACCCTTCAGAGGTACTTCAGAGTACTGAAATTATCTCTTTCTGAGTCATAAAAGGATGAAATGAAGCCAGCTGGGATTTAAACCTGTGATTTCATGGAGTCTATCTGTTTCAAATCAGTTGCATATATCACTAAATCATCCCTCAAAATACAATACTTTTGTTCTCTCTTTTTAGTTTCTTTTAACCAAAACTTGTGAGCTTGGTGGGAGTTTGTAGCTCTTTCTGAAATGATTAGCTCAGCAAATAGAAAAGTGCAGTGGGGAATGCACAGTCCTGCCATATATTCCAGTGGACAAGGAGGGTTTTATACATAATTTACAGCTTTAGCAATTCCACAGACTTAATAGGTCCTAAGTCACAGAAAGGTTAAAAAATGCTTTTCTGTTTCCTCTTCCATCTTCAGTCTTTGGAGAGGATACGTGTCAGCACACACCTGTGCACATTTCCCTGAAAGTCTATAGCTCAGCACATGTCCAACCTCACTCTTGTCATCCATTTCATGCCATTTTCCTCTGCCCCAACTGGGAAGCCAAAGGAGGCAAGTGTTTTGTTGCATGTTTAAGTCTTTTTTTTCCAGACTGAATTGGCAAACCTCAGTGGCTGTGTGGGCCTGGCTGACTGCTCTCATATGGCCACGTTAGTGGATTGCCCCAGTAGTGGTTACAGACCCCACAGCATCCCCACCCATTAGTTTAAACTGATGAAGTCGCATTAGTTCTAGCTCTGCAAAAATCAGTACATAGGATGACATACATAGATTATCCATTAGTCATACAGATTTTGATACATGAGTGCAAGCCTAGGGGAGATTTGGGTTTGAAGCTGATTGAGGAAGAGATTTTTTTTTATCCCATTCTTCCTGAGATTTCAGAACTCCTCTTTAGCAGCAAGATGAAGCCAAGTTCTGCTGGAGGTGTTTCACAGAAGCCAGGGATGCTGACCCTTGTGTATCAGCCAGCCTGACACACAGAGGGGCGTGGGGGACCCTGGTTCAATGTGCCGCTCTGTTTAATTCACTAATGAGATACTAATAGGGCCAGAGAGCAGAAGTGATTGCCTTGATAGCTCAGTGATTTGGTCACTCATCTAAAACGTGGGAGAACCAGGGTCGTGCCCCTGAGCTAAATCAAGACAAGCAAGTAGCTAAATGTGTTCCTCCAGTACTCTGGCTGAAGCTCTCACCACCAGATCAATGTTGTATAACCCTTCCTCTTCATGAAAATGTTCTCTCTGGAATGAGAGACCACAACACAGGAAATAATTCAGTTGAAAATGCTTCAGAAGAACTTCGGCTGTCAGACTGCAGTGTGGGGAAAGGAGACAGAAAGGGGCAGCTGGGAAATGCCCAGGGTTGCAGGTTTCACACAGGCTGTTCTTCAGCTGTGATTTGGGACCTGGGAGCAGCAGTCCTTCCCTCCAGCCTGCTCAGCTGCAGCACAGGGCACAGGCACTCACTCATGGGGGTAGCACTGCTTCCTGTGCAGGATTTTAGAAACAGGGAAGTCATTTGCATGGAGTGCAGGAAGCACAGTGCAAATTAATTTCAAATTCTCTATTCTTCCATAGTCAATGGAAACAATGAATTCTATATATATAGTAATTAATGCTTGAAATCAGGGCTTTCTTGGGAAAAAAAGGGCCTTGTTTAGTGAATGCTTTTCATTTGTCCACTTTAGTCCTTTCGATATTTATTGATCAGATATGTAATGAAGACAGCTGGGTCATGCAGTTAGGAAGAACTGATGTGTTCCTGAGAGAACAGAGAATAGCCTGTTCACTGAGAATCTGTACAGACTGTGACACCAGATAATGGGGAGCAACGCAGAAATATTGTGTGAGAGACCTATAAATGTGCATGTGATGGATGCAAAATGAGGAACAGAAAGAGCAAATCCCACATGGAACCTGATCACATGTCTTTCTAGTCTGGGGTTGTTTCAACATAAAATACTTGACAGTAACAAGCTAAAATCTTCCTGTAGAAATCCTACAACTGAGAATTTTTTTCTTAAGATTTTTTTCTAGCCTTGATTAATTAGACACTGGCTTGTAGCCTAATGCACAGCGATTTGTATTAATTCTAAAATCTTCTAATACTGTTGGATATTTGTCTTAGCTGTATAAATACCA
>WAAE01019374.1:0-65620 GCA_013400495.1 Nicator chloris | reverse complement strand
ACAATATGTTTAATTCAATATTTCCTTTTACTGCTCTCTATGTCAAAAAGACAACAGAAGAACTAGAGAAGGAATTGGAGAGCATTTTGAGGAAAGGCTCATCTAATAAATGACAGGGAGGGGGTGGTGGTGTTTTGATTAAAGAAAAAAAAATTTGGTGTTGTTTTAGTGGGGTTTTTTTACTTCCACAGACAGGAAGTTAAACCCCCCTGCCTAAAACAACAGTCATCCAAGGACATCAGGCCAGGGAGAGCTGTTCTGGCACTTCTTAAGCCATGCTTTAAGTTCTCTGGATTGTGCACACATGTATGGCCAGGTCCACAGTCCTGGGATTGGCCAAATGCTCTTCCAGGGGGAGGTAGGAGATGTCAAGAAAGGAACTCCTCCTTTTCTCTTCTGTTAATGCAGTTTTGTTATTTATCAGATTGTTAAGGGTGTTAAGGGTAACTGAGCAAACCAAAATATGAGTATTGGTACAAGGCCTCTGGCTCAATTCACTTTCAAACAAATAAATATGTCTCATCTACGAAGAGATAAATAGACCCCAGTGGCATTGCACTTAAGTAGGTACTTATTGCTCTTATACACACTGCAGGAGTTTGGTTATTAAAAAAAAAAAATAGATAACTTTGTACCAGCTACTTATGGCTGGGGCAGACAGCCAGAATCTGTAGACTTGTGAAAACATCTCAACATCCCTCGGTGGTGGCTGCACTGTTGACTTCACCAGGACTCAGGGATTTTATTCTTTTCATGAGGGAGGTAAGGGAATGGATGTCTCCACGCATGTAAAAAAAGGCTGAGAGGTTCTCAGCAATATTGAAATCAGTGCATGTCATCAGAGGTCTCCATCTTTTATGCACAAGTTGCACCTCACCAAGAACAGTGCCAAAAGCAGTTAGCACCAGCTCTGTAGTAGCAGTTACCCCATCTCCAAACAAACCAGGTCCTGGAACATTTTGGTGTAAATAAACAAAGCAGTGCATGATACCTGGCAAAACAAAAACAGAAAAACCCCAAACTAAAACCAAACCAAAGAAACATACCCCCCCTCCCCCCGAAAATCTTAGACCTCACAAGAGCACAGCCCACAATAGCTCTAGTTTCCTGAAAGAGCTCAATATTTCTAATTTATAAGCATCTTTGGACAAGAAACAAACAAGAAAATACTAAGTAGGGGAAAGAGAGCTTGCATTTCCTCAAATAAATTTGCAGCAGGATTTCTAGCTGTCCACAAGCAACTGCCCCGAGCCACATCACAGTCCACCCTCCCCAAATCCCACTTAGAGGAGTGCCAATCCATGCAATTCTTCCCAGCCCCAAGACAGCCATTTGATCACCACCAAACTTAGCTGAGAAAAATCAGGTTTGTTATGGTCCTCAGAGATGATTCCAGATTCATCCCCACCCTGTGAGCTCTCTCGTACATGAGCTCAATGCTCAGAAATTTGAGCAAAATCTCAGGTGCTTGCAGCCAACTCCTTTCTTCTCCCAAGCCTCTCAGCAAACCCTCATCTCATCCAAGTCTTGGCAGGTTCAGCAAATACCTGAGTGACAGGCAGTCCCTCTTCAAATAAGTTTTTGTAAAGCATCACTTTTCCACACCACAAAGAGAGCAAGTCAAAATGCACCAGAGCTTCTCAAGTGAATCCTTTTGTTAGATTGGGTTTTGACCTAATCTGCAAATACCAACAGAACAGAGGCCTTTTGCTAGCTCATCAGCACAGGTTTATCTTCTGTCCAAACCTGATTACAGCCAGCTCTCTTTCACCACGGTGCTCACTGCTGGCAAAGAGGGATTACACATCACACCACTCAGCCAAAAGTGGGGGAAAACCCCATGAAACACCAGCAACAACACACCAGGAGCTGCAGCTCTTGAATTTGAGACAAATATAAAGTGGAACGCCCTGACAAACAAAGGACAAAACTGCCTTTTCCCTTTACCTTCAACATGCAGAGGGAAGATGGATAGGAGGAAGGAGAAGCTGTCCATTTTCCCCTCAAAGCACACTTTGCACGCAAACCACGTCTCAGGGTATAGGAGAAGTTTCATG
The DNA here is from genome assembly GCA_013400495.1 of Nicator chloris. NCBI lineage: Eukaryota > Metazoa > Chordata > Aves > Passeriformes > Pycnonotidae > Nicator > Nicator chloris. The sequence continues at coordinate 63,563 of WAAE01019374.1, read as the reverse complement.
CCTTGCCAAGTTTCACCTTGCTAAGGAAAACACCCTGAAATTTAGATATTCTTTTAAATAAGCATCATTCTTTATGAAACCCTGTCAAATAATTGGAGAAGAAATCTCTTAGAGATGCTGTATAAGCAAAAACTACACAAAGTAGAAACTTTTAGAGTTCGTTTTGCTAGCAAAAGAAAACTGAGATATTTGTAATTTCAGTGAGAACCCAGCAAGCAGAGCCTTTCACTGCTAAGTCAGTTAATTTCTGTGCTGGTGGTACAGCCAGGCTCCCATTGCAGGAAGATCAGCTGTCTCTGAAAGCTGCAATCCAAAGGCACAGTCACAAACTGAGCTAGCCCAGACAAAGGGATATTCCTTTTCCAAAGAATATTACCCCACAGAAATATGGGATATCTGCCACGGGGAACTTCATAAAGGACAGCAGTACTTTTTTTCACAAGCAGTACAGATTTCCTCAACCCAGTTCCAAAGAATATATCAAAGGGCTCCTGGGAGAGCTGCCACCAGCCTGGGAAGGTGGCACAACCAGCACACTCATTAAACCTGCTTGTTGCTTTGCTGTGTTCCCATCAGCATCATGCTGAGCATTCAAACTGTATGGAAAATTAACACCATGTTATGGAAAATTAACACCATGTATTGAACTCTCTTTCCAAAGATAGTAGATCCAATTACTCATCTGGTTTTTACTTCCACAGCTGTTCACTAAGTGTCTGACCAGAGCACAGATGAATGTTAAGCTACCAACTTAAACATTTTCCATATGGTACCCAATTATGCGGCTTGGATTCTTTTAATTGGAAGCTGCAATATTTGGATATTTTTAGGTCTTTTTAGGAATAGCACGCAGGAAATAAGACTTAATTTCCTCAAAAGTTAGGATAAAAACCAGTCTAATAGTCACCTGCCTCAATGAATCTGCATAGTTAGTCATCACTAATGCATATGAAAACAGGAAAAGTAATGGACTCTCAGAAGTCCCCTCTGTGTTGCCTGTTGCTATCAAATATATAAAAACACCATTACCATATGGAGATTGCAAAATCCCTCTGGTCACTCACGCTTAAGTCTGTTCAAACAATTTTTTTCTGAATTTTCCATTTTTAGATATTAAGGTGGATTTTTTTCCTGAAAAGCCTAAGAAAACTTCTTTCAGCTGTTTCAGGAAGTGGGAGTTAAAATCCTGTTTAAAAAAACCCAATAACAACCACCAAACAAACAGCTCCCCCCCTCCACCAAAACAAAACCACCCACAAAAATCCCCCTTTTAAATGACAGTGGATATAACAGCAGCAGCATTAACTGAAATATCTCACATATCCTCCAGTTATTAGTTTAATTTTATGGTGAGCTTTTGGCAAGTTTGTTGTGGTAGGCCTTGCACATGGGATCTATGTCTCAGAGAATCTGCTGTTTGGGGATACAAAAATGGAAAACTCATCCAGCAGCAGAAAACATGCTGCAGGAGCAAGCTGGGATGGAAACAGGTTGGCTGTAGAGCCACTGGACTATCAGAAATCCCACCAAGCTTAGTTTATTCACTGTATTAAGAAACCAAGAGGTGAGATGAGCTGCCTTCTTTTGTCCTGATGTGTGAGGAGGCCTGGCAGAGGACACTGAAAATGGGTTTTATTGGCTTGGCTTTATGCACATCTACAGGAGCCAGACTTTCACAGGGCAGAAAGCTGGAGGAGGACAGATGCTTCCTTGGAATATACCAGGGAGATTCCCCAGCAACACTACACGTACAGGGTCAGGTCAAAGATCCCTCTAATCTGCTCTTTCCCCCCACAGCAGCTGGGATGCCTAGAGAAAGTAGCACAAGTATACAATAATATTTCCCAAGTGTATCCTCCCAGCTCTGAACTTCCTCAACCAGAGACTGTATCTACTGTTCAGGAGCCTTTTGTGGAATTTTCTTCCATTGATTTGTGTAATAATGGTTTGAAACATTTGGCCTTCAAAACATCCTGTGGCAAGGCATGCCATGATTTAATTATGTTTCCGTGGAAAAGAAAATAAAGGGGGTTTTGTTTGTCTTAAACTTGTCAGCTGGTTACTCCATTATGTACTTATAGACCCCATGTCATGACAAATATTGACTATGCCTTCACTAGTCACCTTTTCCATATCTGAGTTTTTCAAGTGCCCTGGTCTGCCTTTCCCACCCTCTACCTCACATCATATCTTCCAAGTTTAAGGACTGTCACCATTTCCTACATCTTCACAGAAACCTCTGAACACTATGAGAAGTGCACAGACTAAGTGAGACAAGAACAAACTACGACGATGTTTTCTCTCTTATTTTCCTAGAATTTTTCCTAATTTTATTGTTCTGTCTTTTATATTATTGCCAACCACTGTGGAAAACTAGTGCTTTACTCCTAACTCAGTCTCTGTGAGGAATTTTAAGTGTGTATTTCAAGGGTTTTTGCTTGTTTGGGGTTTATGTTTTTGTTTGGTTAAGGTTTTTAAGAGGTTCTAGTACTCTAACATAAGCCAGATGGAGAATTAGCTCCTTAATTATTGAGACCTTACAGAAACATCATAGATGTGAGGCATGGCTTCTTTGTGCAACTCTCTCCTCTTCAGCATATCTATATGACTACTAATTCTATTGTTTATTATAATTGCTTAATAGGTTTCTCCTGTGGAAAGTCATCTTTACCCAACTGAATCTTGCCAGATTCCCTTAAGAGTCAGCATCAATTTACCATCTGTTATTCCTTTGGCACCAAAGCTAATTTAACTCAATACATTATGCACCACAGTTAGCTGCTTAGTAATTTCTGTTTGACTACCTTCAAAACACCCAGGCTACACTGTTCACCTTTGAAATTTGTTACTACTCATTTTTAGGGATTTATTCCAAAACTTCTTCTGACATCACAATATCTCTGTGAGAAATAGTTCAAGTCAGACCAAGTCACACTAGCACACACACATGAAAAGGTGGAGATTGCCCCCCAGAAAAGGATTCTCAGAGAGGGCTGGGTGCCACGGTGATGTATTATGCAATTAGAACATGACATTTATCTTGGAAGTGTAAATGCCAAATTTGGAAAGAGTCAGAGGCCCTTACCTTCACCCACACCAACATTAATGTTGACACCATTTATAACTGGCCACAGCAAATTTCCAAGCTGACTGGCAAAACTTTTTGCTAGTTCTGTGTGCTATAAAAGTCTGAAGACTAAACATTACATTTAGCTGTAAGCAATACCTCCTAGGATCACATTACTTGAGGCTGGGGAGAGTACAGAACGTCAAGACTGAATGAATACCTTCCAAAGATAAGCAAACAACAAAGTGCTTTGTCCTCAGGGCCCTTTTTGTTTTGTAAAAGATTGCTAGCAAAGCCAAAACCCACATGTGTTCAGGTTTAGGCTTATGTATATAAGTCTTATACTATGAAAGCAAAGTTTCTTGAGGTTGTATAAATGAAGGTTATTTGAGAAAAAGGAAAAAAATAAATTGAGCTGTTCCCACAGGCACTCTTCTTTTGCTTGGCCTCATTTTTTCCACTTCCCCCTACATCACATTGAAGTTCCTTCTGCTTATAATCACAACTCAAGATGGTTTCTTTAGCTTAGTCATAAGTTTTGGTTAGAAAGAATCAGCCCAAACAGAGCAACAATTATGCTTATTGCAGAGTCTTAATTAATGAAGTGTTCCAGTTACAGCTCATGCTTTCCCAAAAGATCCTCCAGTTTCACATTCCAGCTCAGTGTTGTTGCTGCCATTTTGCTGATGTTTTAGACACTTACTGAAACTGATGCCTTAGTTAGTTATTCTGGCAGGCATGGCCCTTAGCTCTGTCTTTGTACAAGACTATGGCAAAAACAATAAGGACAGCCTTGCTAACAGACCACACTTTATCTAGAAGCCAAAAAAATAAATGGGATTCATCCCTTAATCTACATATTTGTTCTCCTGACATCACAGGATCCCTGCACAAAGCAGAACCCCTTTCAAGTACTGCCCCTCTGCCTGACCCCATGACCTGTGATGCCTACTGTTTTAGAGGAAGGTGACAGGAAGGGCAGGAAAGAATGAGTTCCAATGAGTTCCCAGCACTGAATAATCCCTTCTTAATATATCACCTTAAGGATCACAAGCAGAAACGCAAAACATAAATCCTCACACAAACAAACCCCAAAACTATCTCCATGTGTAGAAAACCACATAATTTCACTAAATCTAAAAGTCTGAACCCTGTTGAGAACAACTTTTCACTTGAGTGAAATGACATTTGTTTCCTCACAGGGGAGGCTGGAAAAAAGGAGGATTTCACATCCTCTGACTTATTTTGTCAGGTTGAATTTGATCTTACCCACATCATCAGTTCAGACAGTGAACACCAAGAGCTCCAAGGGAAAGGAAACCAGACAGTTCATGAGAAGAAATTTCAAACATGAATATCACTGACTATCCCATCTTATCCAGCATGTGCTGAGTGTTTACCATCCTCAGCCTGATGCAGTTTCTATCTACACTACTTCTGCTGAAGGAGTACCATTCCTACCTTAATTCATACACCGCCACTGTCTTTCCCAGTGAGTTTCTAAAACCTAGGGCCCAAATAAATTGCTTCATAGGAGGTTTCACAAAATCCAGAGCTAAAGCTACAGCACCTCAGCACTAGCCAACATCCCACCTGCAAGCCAAATCCCTCTCCTCCATCAGCAGGGCTGTAAAAGACAACAGGGGGGAGTACAGAGTGCAACAACCCAACCAGGCTTGGTCCTTTCCACATCCCAGGCCTGGAGGCTCAAATTCGACTCTGAGCATTACAAGATGAAGAGCTGCCACCTCACAGCTCTGCAGGGACCAGCTGGCACTGAGTGGGTGATCAGGTTGTTGTTTCAGTGATGTGCATTCCCGTAACGTCGGCAATGCCCATCCCTATCCCTTCCTTGGGAAATCAGTGGTCAGGCCAGGAACTGAGCAAGTGAGGGAAAACTTATAATGCATTTCCATTCCTATCTGTAGATAAAAAAACCAAACCAACAAACAAAACTACTAAAATCAAAAAACAAAAAAACCCACATCACCGAGCTCTTTTCATTGGCACTAATACTCAGACCTTGAAATATGTTAGTGGGCTCAACACCTGTTGAATTCTTTACAGATAAGGCAATTAAATATCTGCAATCCAATCTTGATTGAATTGGGTGATCTATATGTTTTCATTAAATATTTAAACAAGTCTCTGGGTCATAATACAATAGAAAGAAAGGAAAACACATTTGCAGAGGCATCCCAATGATAAAAGGCAGCAGGAATTTAGAATCCTAAAAGTAGCATCCATGCCAATACGCACTGCCTCTGCATACACTTAACATTTTGTTCTCATCCACTCTGAAAGATAAAGCTACTGGGGTTTTTGAGTTATTTTTGCTCAGACTTTCTGCTCAGCTAAGAAAGTCAGATAGGTATGAGCCAGAAGAACCTTTAAATTCTAGCCATAGAGTACAGCAGGTGCATCTTTGTCTCAGGACACACAGATTGCACCACACAGGTTGGAAGGCTGTAGAGTCTATATATACATAGTCTACTCTGGGACTGCATGATTAGGCCATGAGGGTCATTATGAAGAATAAAATGACCTGAAGGATTTTGCACAGTCAGAGAAGAAGAAGAAATGGTAGAAGCCTTAAGTAGATTTAACAGACTGGAATTCAAATTTAGAGTGCTTTGGGATTAAACTGGAGTTTTAAGATTAGAAATCCATTTATGAGATCTGATAGGACTGAAGAATATGCATGGTGGTGTTCCCTGGCACTCGACAAAGCAAGGCACCAGGCAACAAGAAGAGAGTCACTCTCTCAGCATTATCCTTACATTTAACAGGTCTGGTCTCTCAATACCACTGATTTCTAGAGAACACTAGAGACATCCTAAGAGCATATGGGGCACCCACAGCATCATCCCTGACAAGGCAGCAAGGTCCTTTCACTGTGTGTGCAGGGAGCACTGCATGTCTGAAGTGCCTGCTTTGCTCCTCACACACAGTGAGCCCACCCCAAAGAACAGGCAGACTTGATCTTTGTCAGACCAGGTAACCACTGGAGCCACTGTCATCAGCCCCAGCAAATGGAATTCTTCAGGACTGCTGCACATGAGCACAGCAATCTCTCACACACTGGCTTTGGGGCAAGTTTAGAAGTATTAAACCAGTACACCAGGGACCTACAGCATAAGTCTTAGGTTACTATTAGCGAATACATTTCTTTGAGGAACCCTTCCCAAATTCTGCCTTGTGCTTACACAAGGCACATTCAGGGCATTCTGCTTGTTTGGCACCATTTATACCCACAGAACAATGAACTGTTAGAGTTATCCAGAGTTTGGAGTGGTCAGGGACACCTAAATGCAGACCACTGCTCGCCTGAGAGCCTTCTCAGAGGCTCACACAGAGCCTGCCTCAGCATGCCATGGTTTGCAGTGATGCCAGGACCCACCAAGCACTTGCAAACAGACCCAGAGATATGAAAGTTGTGCCCAAGGGCAGATCTTAGCAGCACTTGTTGCTATGGTAGTATGAGAAAGCCAAAACTTTCTAAAAATAACCTGAACAGCAATTTCGGGGCCTTTGTGTAGCCAAAATTCTTTAAATGCTGTCCTTAAGTAGAAGGCTTGACTGCAGTGATATAAACTTCCTTTATAGCAAAGATAGATACCCAAGCCCTTTATTTACCTGCACAGGTGACACACACACCCAAACAATCCTTCTCCACTTCTAAACAATTATTTCAGTCACACTGAGGGCAATGAGTTTCAGCTACCCCTTATGCCTTGCATCTCTCAGAACTGACCCCTTTCTGAAAGTGGCACATCACACCACTTACAGTTTAGGCAACCTTCACAATATAGACAAGCTAAAAATCAGTTCTTAATTGAACAATACTCCTCCCATCTCTAAGGGTCTGTCTAAAACCCCTTAGCCACAGACCTACGGTGGGCTAAATTCCAGCAGTGTCACCAGCTGCTTTCACTACAAGTGTGACTGGATTCTTTCTCCCCATGACCTGTGTTTGGTTGCACCTGCCTTTCTGTACACCTGTGAAAGGCCAGTTTGGAAGTCATGGTTCACTCACATAATTATTCATTTGCAAAGCCAGTAACAGCTTGCAAGCCTCTGGCTGATCTGAGCAGTGTTTGCATAAACTTTCTTTTCACGGAGATACAATTTTACTGCCTCACATCTGCTGAGCCTGCAGCCTCTCTGAGAGCAGCTCAGAATGTCATCGTTCTGTGTTTCTATGCATATCAGCTCGAGGGTTTCAGCTACCAAGTTCTGCTCACTTTAGCTGTACAACAGGAAGAATAAATGTCTCTTTCAACTTTTGCAGAATAAAAGGATGCAAACTGCATTAGCAGAGAATACTCCCTTTAAAGTCTAAGTGTGATTATCACGCTATGATTATCCAAGAAATCTGAGCATCTTACAACATCAGTAACACAATATCTTGTTACAATTTTGTAAATATTTTAATAAGCTTTTTTTATGTGTAAATAGTTGTTTTTCCCCTAGGTAAGATATGTGTGTAAAGCTTAGGAAGATAACAATGGCTGTTACCTGATAGACCAGAAAAGCCATCTAGCACAGTATCTTCAAAAATAACCTAGAATGGATGCATACAGAAAGGAATACAAGCAAGGATAATGCATGCACAGAATAGTGCCTCAGCACCCTGACATATGTTGCTCAGCACCTTTTTCAGCAAGACACCACAGTGGTCAGTTTGATAATTTCAAACCCTAGAAAAAGTTGTGATTACAAGAACAAAAACAGCTTTTGTGCCTCTAGGAAAGTGGGATTGTGCCCAAAACTGAGGCAGTACCTGAAAATGAGAGAAAACTACGATAAGTCAGATGGAGCACCAAGATCTGCACAGGATGAGTAGTTCCCAGACTGCAAATTCCTGATGGCAGATCCCACTTCAGAGAGAAAAGAATGCCAGCTGGGGCTGTGCTACTATTACACAGAAGGGTACAGGGAACAGGGAGGTGACAACAGCAGCAGACAATTTACAGAATCATGTCTAGCACACCTTGATGCCAGCTTGCACATGCATGAAACAGCAGCTGCCCTGCCTTCAGGGACTCAAGGGGGTGGCACTATGCTCTCTCTGAGTTGAGGGCAGTACAGAGTATTCCTTTTACCTCCACAGACTGCTCTGGTGCCATGGCAACATGAACAACAAATGAAAAACAAGATAATATGAACTTTGAGCAGAATTTGCCATTTTCATAACTTCTGATTAAAACAGCTTTGAGAATTTTTTTCCAAATTTTAGCTCTTTTTTTGAGCCTCTTCTGTCTGTAATTTATTAGATTCTGAGATTTGAGCTTGCCTTCACTTCACCTTTCACAAGCAGATCCCCAAGTAGTAATTAGGCTTTGGCAGTTTTTTTTCCAGGCATCTTTTCCCATACCTTTTATAAAAGCAGTGCCCAAAGCCCAACACACTGGTGATAACTGTCCTTTGCAATTTTTCCCCCTCAAATTCCAGGTGGCAGCTGCTGCTGTGAGACAGAAAGTTAGACAACAGCTTGGGAACAAAGGCAACAGGATGGACCCATTAGTATACTCCATAGCTTCCAAGGAACAGAGAGCTCAAAATAAAAACATACATTTCATTCCACATTCAGTTTGCCATGTTGTGGGGTTCTCTGCTCACTGTGCTCCAGAAGACTTTTGCCTCTAACACCTCCCAAAGCCAGTAATAGGACTCAAGAAACTCGTGCTCTGGGACAGAGCCAGCATTCTCACAGATGTTGGTGTTCCATGTGAAACATCAGAACACAGCAGCATGCTGAAATTGCCACCCTGACTCTCTGATCACCCTGTCTGCTCTTCAGTGTAACCCTCCCTGCTCTCAGAGGTTTTGTTCTGGCACCACAGGACCACATCCACATAGAGGGGTGAACACATGTGTACAAATGGGTATATAAAGGATATATCTGAAATCCAACAGTAGCACCTTTCATTGACTCTTCTGCTTAGAACATTTATTGACTTTTAAAGAGTTTTGAAATATTTACTCACAAAACTTCAGCCCAGGTTTAGTGATGATAGCAGGGACTGTCAGTGAAAGGGACCTCTTATCAATGAGTTTGCACACCTTTCTGGCTTTGCAGGAAAACAAACAAACAAAACATAAAAAACCAAACAGCCAACCAAATCACAAAAAAAATCTGCGGAAAACTTTCACCATTGAAGGTAGTCGAGATGGCCATGACACTGAGTGCTCCTTCAGAAACCTTGGGGGGCGCCAAGCATCAACACCTCGTTATCTAAAGGTCTCTTGTACCTTTCAGAAGGCTTCACACACCAGCACCTAGTTATTCAAGAGTCTCTACATTGCCTCCCAAAGGCAGCTCCTCACAGCTCTCAGGGTCTGGCCATTTATGCCAGCAGCCAGTCTGTAAACTCAATGTCTCAGCTCNCCTCCACATTAAGGTTCGTTTCCAGTTTCTGAAAGCTGGATCTAGCCTAGCACAGTTGTGGCAGCAGGGTAATTGTGCCTGTGTTGTGACATCTGCGAGCCTGCCTCCTGCTCCTTCTTTCACTGCCCTTCACCGCTCAGCTGGAGCAAACCTCAGAGATGCGAGCCCAGCACCACGAGAGGTTTTAGCCAAACCAGGGATGGAAGCAGTGAGCCACATAGCTCAAAGCATGAGCTCTTGCTGCAGAAACACCGGGCTCTGGGTCCGACGCATCCCGTGCGCACACATCCTCTGTGAACTGGGCACAGCTGGGGATACACACCACAGAACACACCCACACACTGGTCCTGGGTCACTCAGCAAGTACGTGGGACTAAGGACTGAACCAGCATTCGAATGTGGTGACTCATCTCAGCTTTCAAACCCCGGTTTGCAGCAAAAAGAACTCATTGCCATGCAAAGCACCAGAAACTTCCTGGCCACCCCAGGCAAAACAGCAGAACTGAAGTTCCCTGGTCTCCTAGACTTGACCCACCTTTAACAAGCTACCAGGGTGACCCCTTTCACCCCTTCTAAGAAACTCATAAGACAGAGGGCACATTTTCCTGACGTGTCACAGGCGCCTACAGACAAACCTCCCTAAAAGTGGGCAGGACTGCGAACTGGAAAAGCTCTTGTCCCACAGAGATCAGTTATTACATGCCAAGGTACCACAATAGATCTCACCATACTTATAAATTCCTCCTCCAGAAGAGCCTGACAGCTTTCTTACTGCAAAAAATATTCCGGGTCACATAAAATAAAATTATTTTAAAAATCACAAATGTGAGCTAGAGGAAAGAATCAAAAACGCACCTTCCAGTCACAGAAGCAGTACTTACAGTAACATCTTCCTGCTTTCCACCTTCTGAGACCAAAGAGGAGAGCTGTAGGAAAGGAGCTCCATGTCCTGAGGGCACTAATAAGCTTTATTACCCTGACTGGCCTCGCCCACACCTCCCTCCATGGCCCAGGATCTCCTTTGCAGCCTGGGTTTGGCACACCAGTCCCAGAGCACACTGCAAGGACAAGTCCCCCAGTCGGCCTGGGCTGTCCCAGCACCTGAGTCCAGCACCCACAGCCCGCCCCAGAGCTGTGCAAGGAGTGGTGGTCCCAGCCAGGGCTGCACTGGGTGGTCCCAGGGTCCTGGAAGGAGAAAAGCAGCTATGGCGTCTAGTGGAAAAAAGTAAAGGATGTCAGCTTTTGATATTGTCTCTGAGCCACATGCTTCAGTTAAACTCTTCTGCTGAGATCAATCTTATTGAAATTCCCCTTTGACTATCTTGTTATTCTAGGCTTCTCTTGGATTAAAAAAGAATAAATAATTTTTGTGCAGTCTCTGCAATGCTGCTGTAAATGACTTATACAACAGAGTTTGTACTTTTATTAAGACAGGAATATTGGCCTCAGAGTGCTAGCAGGTAAATGCATTCAGTGAACTTTGATACCTCTCCAGTGCCATGGAGTTGGAGACTGTCCATGGTCTGGCAGCTCATACGGCAAATCCCGTGTGCTTACTCACTGAATTGATGAGAATTATATCCAGTGCAAGCTGCTGCACTACTGCTTTTCTCTTGTTCATATTAGTTTAGAGATAAATCCTGGAACTGCTGATTATGCTGGCTCCTGCACTCTCTGTCAACCAGCAGCCAAGGAAAGCTGTGCATTTATTTACAGATGCAAAACCAGAATATTACACATTTCCTGTCAAATATCAGCACATCCTAATACACACAGGAATTAGAGCTCTGACTGAGCATTAACCTGCAACAAATCTGAGGAAGCAAACACCAAATACCAATTAGTACACAAAATTCAGGCGCACAGGGAATGATCAGGCACCTGCTACTTCCACTAAGGCTAAAACGGCGTGGTACTTTCCCCAAAGACAGTCATAAGCAAAATACCCAAACTGCTGAGCTCTGGCCCATCTCAGTATCTCTGTGAACCCTTTGTGTCAGGTACAGAGCTGTTACACGACCACCATCCAGTGTCCTGTTTGCTTTCCCACCACACTCGGGGCTGTTCTCCTCTCCCCAGTATGACATTGTGCAGCCAGACCCTACAGGAATGCAGCAGTGCTCTTCAAATATGCTTGTTCAGTCCCTGCAACACCTGCCATGGGGTGACTTTTCAGCTGTTTTCAGCTGTTTGCTGCATGGATCAGACTGGATGGGGGAGAAAGGTACCAACACTCTGAGATGTTACTACACCACTGTTAGCTAACTGGAAAAAACTGTAGAGATGCAGGTGAAACTCAAGCTTTCTTATAGGTTATGCCCAGTATTTTCATCCTTCCCAACTCTAAAAGGAATTTTATTTTTCCCACTGAAAACAGATGTAGAAGGAAATGAGCAGAGAGTGTTGAGTTGTCCTGAACTGATCCAAAAGCCTGTGCTTACAAGTTTGTGTTTTGTAGGATTTTACCCGTGACATTCTGCCCACCGCACCTTCCCCAGCACTAGCAGCTACTGAGAAAAAGACAGGACATATTCTCATCAAGATCTAAGGTCTGTTTCCAGTTAAGGGTGCAATAAAATAACATGTCATTTATAAAATCAGATGGAAAAACCCAAAGAACAATTTAAAGACAGGCTGGTTTCTTCTCAGAAAAATAAATGTCAGTCTAGCTCCACTTTTTCTTCTTTGCTTAGGACAGACTGAGGAGAAAAGAGGTCACACAGTCCTTTCTGTCTCATGAGCTGAGTATTTCACTTATGCTTGCACTATAAAAGTCTGTTGTAGCTAGCAGCACCTTTAACAAGCACACTGAAGCAGTTAGTGAGATCCAATTATTGCTTTCAGGTTGTTTTAAAATATTAACACAGTTGCCAAAGACCTACCTATTATCCATTGCTTGCCTGACTCATGACACCCAAACCACATCCCAGATTACTTTGTCTCAGCTCTCTGTTTACCCCATCTCCTCTCCCAGCCTGCAAACTCTGGTGAATTGACTTGCTTGTTGTGTTACCCTTTCCTTTAGCAGCTGGCAAATGAGGCCCACTTTGACAGATTCATGTGAATAACTGTTTTTAGTCAAAAAGATGATTTACAAATTGAAGTTGATGTTTCCTCACCAAAAACTAAATCAACATGGCTTTTACTTGAAACACAGTTGTTTCAACAAAGCATTTGCTTCTTAAACAGCAAAAGAAATGATATTGAATTCCCTGATTAAATCCAAGAAGCAATGGATCCAAACTGATTTCTACCTGTGCCCTGAGAAAATCCACATCTCTTATGGGAGAACTATGGCTGCCAGGATACAGGATAAACAAATCTCACCGTGCCTTGACGTTCTTGTACAATTTTATACCAGTTATAGTCAGAGCAGACTATATAGCAAAAATTTGATATATTCTTGCCTCTGTGTATTCTCTAACCACCATACTAGGAAGTATTTGTAATTTCTTTGTCTCAGGAAATACATATTTTGTACTGTAGGGACACAGGCCCAGTGCGACATACTGTGCCTGTACTGCCCTTTCTTCCTAACACACTCAGAAGTGCTGTGGGTGGAATGGATTATCCAGCTCCACCCAAGCATGGACTGAAATTGTGTGAGGGATTCCCAGTTGCTGGGCAAATGCATTAATCCCTGAGTTTAGTAAAAGGGAAAAACTAATCCACTCCCAGGAAAAAAAAAAATGAAATCCCAGGAGTAACTACTCAGAAAATTTGACTTGAATTGATAAATAGTTTTGGGATGACCTAAATACCATTTTCCCAACAAACTTACTATTCACCAGATTTTTTTCCTTCTGACTTTGTAGGCCAGTTGGCTCATTTGAGGTCCCTCACTATAGGCATTAGATAACAAACAAGATTTTCTTTGTATACAGCTTGGATAGAAAGGAATTCACTATGGGATTCCTTAGACCACACTTAAAAATCTGCAGTCTGGTTTTCTAGAGTGACCATCATCACAAAATTATCAGTGTGAGGAACACAGCAGAAAAAATGGCCACAGTCACCCTCAGGAATGACATTCTCCCGAGTTAAAGGTCACAAAATGCCTGACAGAATTGCCCTTTTCATAAGTCACTGGAAATATTAAAACTCCTGAGAAAAGCAGATGACACAGTCTCAACCTCAGATACAAAGCAAAATGAAAGGGCAGCTAATTAGAGGTTTCACAAATATCAACAAGGCAAAGCTAGAGCAGACCTTAGCCTGTGGGGAGGAAATGCTTTCTGATTACCCTGTGATTGAGACTGCAGCTGTGGTCGTCACCACCACCACCACCACCACCAAGGACTGACCATGTCCCTCTGGCCCCTCCACGGGCACAGCCACCAGGCAGCCCAGCCCCAGGAACAGGATTTGCTGAATCTCTTCACAATCACTTTGTACCTTCACAAGGGAGCTCTGCAAAGGATGAAGAGATGTCAGAGCAGCTTGTGTTAAAGATGCAGCAAAGATAAAGCACTCATTGGGTAAGCTTGGCACATTCTCACCAGCCTGCTCAGCGTTGGGATGCTCTCAGCTAATGGGGCCTGACGGGCTGAGCAACCAGAGACATTACTCAGGCTGGGATGTGTAATTAAACCATAAAGTGTATCCTGACACAGCTACTGGGGACTAACCACAGGCCTTGGGGGATGAAAGAGCATAAAGTTGTGAGCAGCAGCACCTGAGAGGTGTGATTAAGGAGGAAGTCACAGGGTTTGTTGTTCCTCTGCTCAGCCTCAGCCCCACCGGGAGCCCTCTGCCCCTGCCTTCTGCCATCACCTTGAGCCATCAGTGTTCCCAGGCTCACACATGGCAAATGGCCTCAGGGGGAGGCACGGGGCCTCAGAGGGCACAAGCTTGGGGTGCAACTCACAGAATTCTTTTGGAGATCCCCTGTGGGGCTGCTATGGAGCTGCAAAAGCCCTGGCTTGGGCTGCAGCCCTAGGAGACCTCTCAGAGATGCCCCACGAGGGCTGCAAGCACTGACAGCCCCTCACTGAGCTGCACTCCACTCACTGCCCTTGCTTGGAGGCAGGATTTCTCCTCTCATTTTAAGGCTTTTATCACCTGACAGTTTCATCTGAGAGTCAATCAGTTTAATTAAGAGATTTTTTCAATAATTTCCAGTTGCTCCGCGCACATGAACTAAACAGCTGGAGGGCTGCACAGAAACACTGTCTGGAGGAAATTGTGTGGCCATAGCTCTTGTCTGCCACATGTCTGCAAGAGTTTTCTTCACTCCTGACAGACCCATCCCCCCCAAGCAGGTGGAAGGGGGAGTTGGGGCACCTCAGGTCCCAGCTTGCCCCATGTGGGCCAGAGCTCTGTGTCAGGGCAGCCTGTTTCCTGTGCAGATGATCCAGGGCACAGTGGGGAGAAAAATGCAAAACAAGCATCTGTGAACGGCAGGTTAAAAGCAGGCTGCAGGTTAACCTGCCCTCAGGGACATCTGAGACTGAAGGTGAGAAATCTAGTGTGAATTGGATCAAAAACCCAACAGATTCAGAATGAGGAGACCCCATTGACATGCCTGAAAACCTAGAGGATCCATGGCCCCTGGAGCTCTTTTGAGACCATTTATAGGGGAACCCCACCGGAGCAAGGAGCCAAGAGCAAACCTGCACCTTTACTGGGTTGAGAAGATATATAGAAAGCTAAAGAAACAGGCTTTATTTTAATAGTTTACTTCTACTATGATATACAGAAAGTGACCCATGGTGCTGAGGAGGGCAGGGGAGCCCATGGAAACTGAAGTACTGGGGAAAGGTGATGGATCAAAGCTAATGGAGCAAATGATGATATGTGTCAGGATGAGCTGTCCTAACAAATCTTTAGAGCTTCTTTTTTAAACCTTCACCAAAGAAACGCATTCTCTAAGCCAGCTGTGTTTTTACAGCTCCAGCATTCCCTGTTTGGCTCTGTCTGAGCTTTAACATGCAGATCCCATGGTAGCATGGGGAGAGAGGCAGCCTCAGCCAATTTTCAGTGATCAGTGGAATGGTTGCAGTAACTGCCCACGTACTGCTAACCTCACAACGCTTGGGGTACTTCTGAAGCCATTATTTCCACACACAGAATGTATCACCACGGATGAATCTTGTGGAAAAGCTTAGGGGTACAGAAGGCTGAGGGCTGTAGCTGACGTTAGAGCAGGGTGCTGTTTTCACTATGTCACGGCTCAGCTGGTAACTTGCAGCCCAGTCTTTCCCTAGGGCTTGATAGCACAGTCACTTTTATGGACCCATGCTTAAATGGAACAGTTTGGCCTTCAGATGCAACAATAGTTACGTGCAGGACTCCCTAAAAGCACAGCTCCCTGGAGAGGAGCAGGAGGATGTCTACAGGAATGAGCTGGCTGTGGCCTGAAGCGGCACAGCAGATTCGTGTAATCCCTTATAGACCAAAGAGAGGACTTAATCATTTTCCAGGCAGTGCTTCAAATTGGATCACTGGGGATATCTGTGAGGATTCCAAAAGAAATGTTCCTGATGGTCGTTAATGTGTTCCCAGTGACGTACAAGATGCACACGCTTACCAACAAAGCAGAAGTCAGCCTGGAAAAAACCCAGCTCGTATGAAAAGGTGCACTTACAGTAAATTTCATTGCAAGGGACTCATTCATTTCCAGCACAAATAATGACTCCCACTGCCCTTCCACGTGTGCTCCCAGCAAGGGGTGAGGGAGCGGGATGCAGGGCATGTGTACAGCCCAGCTTCCACCCTTGAAAACTCCAAGGGGCCACACTCTGTTTCCATAACACTTTTTACATGCTCACTTTTATGGGTCTCTTGATGACAATCTAAATCCTGCCTGTTCTTCAATAAACCATTAATCTTCCAGATAGAGTTCAGGGAAGTTGCTGTGTAGCAATAAAATGCATGTTTCCAGAGCCCAGAGGGAACAAAAAAGAAAAAAACAAAGTGAAAAGGGAGAGACACTGTTTCTGATAGACAAATTCCTGGCTTGCAGGGGTTGGGGGGCATGTAGGGTTATCTCCCCAAATCCTGCCTGGAACCTGTCCCTCCCCTCACAACACCCTGATGCCACTTTGAATGCAACATTTGTGAGAAGGTCCAACCTCACCATCAGCGTAAGAAAGGGGCTGGTGACCCCCATACCTCCCACGCCCATGGCCCAGAAGCCTTTTGTGAATGGTACCAGCTGGGGCTGTGCTTTGGTGAGCAGATACTAGCTGGGGAGTGTCAGTAACCAGCACTGCCCCTGCTAGGCCTGCCTTGGAGGTCAGTGGGGAGAGGCCTCCACCATTCCCCACCAGCCAGCAACCTCAGCAGCTACCTCACATCACCCAGTTTACAGCCTTGCTGCTGCTTTTGCAGAATGAAGCATAAAATGTCTCCTCTTCATCTTCAAACGACTTCCTTCAGTGTGCTAAGGGAACCAGTCTCACAGAGCCAGTGACACAAAAGCCATCAAGTCCCCACACCAAGGTTGGTCAGTCCTGTCCTGAGTTTGCATTTGAACTGGTGACCCACAGTAGAAGTTACAAATTCTGTGCCCCACTTTATAGGAGGATAAATGAGCACAATCCCTTGTGCTTCCAGGCCCCTATAAAATTGATGGTAACCATATGTCAGTGTGAGTAGCTGGCAGGAAAGCACGTACTGCGCTACTCAAAAGAGATGGTAACAGTCAGCATTAAAGAGTGCCAAGGAATAGAAAAAAATCAGGTTCAATCTGACTTAAGTGCCTTAAGCTATGTCTTGTATGCAGTAAAGAAAAAGAAGGCAAGGATAGGTCTGAAAAAAATAATTTCCCTGGGCTACAGTCCTGTTAAAAATGGTAGAAAAGGGAGAAAAAATAGGCACATCAAGAACACACATACAGATATAAGCCAAATTATTGGACTGTCTCAGTTCAAACTGACACAGCTCTCAACAGAAAAATGAGGGAAAATTCACTGTCTGTCTAGACATCATAAATAAATAAATGCAAGGACTCAGAGAGTCTAATACTATTACTCTCAACTCCTGGGTCTCTGATATTTCCCTGGCACACATGGATCTCACAAATAGTCTTATACAGAACACTTTTAGTCCCAAAGCTCTGTGTATTCTATATGAATGGTTTGTACTCTTCTTTCCACATGAATATAATGTTCTTGTTCCTGATGATCTTCAAAAGACAAACAAAAGGTCATGGAAGAGAAGTTGTGGAAAAAATTCTTTTTACTGACAGAAGAAATCATGGGGTCTATTGAATGTTCTTCAAGGGTTTTATGACAAAACTAATTCATAAGGCACTGTGTAAATATCTACACAAACAGTAAGTAAAATACCTATAGATCACCTGAAGCAATAAAAGCCTTGAGCAGTCACCTCTAAGGCAGCATTTTTCTTGCCACTGCAGCATGATGAAGGCCAGCCCTTTCAGCAGCCATTTGCACCTCTCTGCAGAAGTGAGCTGCATGATTATTTTAATCTGGTCTTGAATTCTTGATGAATACAGGAGAAAAAAATCTTTACAATGAGCATCCATCTGAGATACACATCCTGGCCAAAGAGCAGCTAATTAGATATGACTGAAGTTAATTATGTGTAACACTGAGCAGATAGACCCCGAGAAACAGAATGTGACAGAGCTCTTGCTGCTATTTCCTCCAGTGGAGGCACAACAAGCAGTTTCTCAGTAAACATGGGTAGGTGCTACCATCACATCCCCCCCAGCCTCAGTGTGATTTCTTAGATAACACTCACCCTTGTGACCAAAGTCAACAGCATCCTTTGGTGTAAAATCCTGTGCAGCTGATGAAAATTAACCCATATTCACTCAATGCACGTCCCCTGAATTTCCACAGTGCTCTCATGCAATGATGAGTGAGGGAAGTCAGATCTGGAGAAATGTCCCAGTGGTGCTTGGGCTTTCAGCAGTCCTTGCACTGCTCCGTGCTTCTACAAGTGTCCAGAGTGTTCCCTGTTTCCCAGTGCAGTGGCAGCACAGTGCTTGCAGGCTGGAAAGCAATTACTGACACTCAGCGACTGCTGCTGCTGACAGGACTGGCAGTTGCAATGGGTCATTTTGTAGCATCAGGTACATTTATACGGAAAACCATGGGATGGCTCTTCCCTTAAGGCCTTGAAAGAGGCACCACTGGGGCTCTCCTGTGTTATGTTCAAGACAGCCTGTGTATCACTCTATACTTACTGTTAAAAAATAGTAGCAGCATCAGTTTTTCTCTTCCTGTCTCTTCTCTTACAGGAAGCCTTGTTCCATCAGTTTATCCTACTCTGAGGAAAGAGAAGGGGGGTGTACATCCTGGGAGGTGCACAGGTTGTGTTTCCTCCGGAGGAGAAGGACAGAGCGAGTTTTGTGCATTGGCTAGGGTGGAATCCAAAACCACTTACATGTCTCACATCCTCTCGCCTGCAGTGTTTAGCTGATGTTTTCATTGCTGGGATGAGACACAGCTGTCCCAGGGGGGGCCAGGCTGGGGACCAGCCCCACAGCGGGCTGCTCCAGTCCAGCATTCATAGGTAAGCTGCAGGGCCTAGAGGCATCACACGATAGTTCCATCCAAACCCCTGGAGCTCAAACCACAGGAAATTCTTCAATTCTTTGATTGGTTCCTTCTCCAAGGACAAACAATTCTTCTGCCTTTTCTCACTTTCCATCAGAGCTCAGCACTGTGAAATTCTCAGCGTAGTTATCTTCACATCAGCCTTAGGCAGGGAAGGTGTGCTCTTCTTTAAAGTTTATAAAAGGGAGTCTTAGCCAAAGCACGTAATTTTCCAGAGTATCACAGTGAACCTGGAGCTGTAGGGGGAACTGAATGTAGTCTCCCATATCCCAGAACTACTGCCCAGCTCTCCAGCTCTCAAAGCAAAAAATCTTTTTACATGGCTTCTGTGGGGCTGAGGAGGGATGAGCTGAAATATTCCAAGTGCTAGAAATTGGCATTTGTTGGCAGTGACTACTGGTGCATCTACTAGTATTAAGGAGGGAAAAAAAATTGTTATTCCTAAGTGGGCAAGAGTTTTGTATTTATACCATATCTTTCATCTAAAATTCACAAGGATTTCATATCTATCAGAAACATCTCATATTTTCACAGACACCAACGTAAGTAGCATCATATCATAATTGAGAGAAGCACGGGCCAGTTGAACAGATTACTGAGGAATAGAGCTGGGAACAGAGTCTGTAATGCATCATTCAATTGCCTTTATTATCCTTTTTTAGTCACTTATTTGTGTGATAAAAGTCTAACATGGCCTAACACAAAATAAAATCCTACCCAAACCAAATAAACCAAATTAAACTTTGAAAACCTGATTGATTTTTTGATTCTTTCCCATTTTCTTGCCCAAATCAGCTGGTTACAGAAGTGTCAATGAACTAAGAAGATGCAGCTATTTTTGGCCGTACACAGTAGGATCTGAAGAGGTGTGTGAAAATGGAAAAAATACAAAAGTAAATCAACCAAATACACAGAGGCAAATATGATCAGTGCATGAAATCAAATAGCCTGAACAATTTACTAACTTTTATGCCTCTTAGATCCAACTGTTAACTCAGGAAGAAATCATCTTCCCACTAGGACAAGTTCTAAAAGGATTATAAAATGACCATGGTAAGTCAACAAACACAGGAGAGCATGGTCCAGCTTTGCCACAATTGCACGTGGCAGATCCAACTATTCTGTGCTGCATTCACTTTGAGCATCTCTGAGAATGCTCATTTTTTATGTGGTAGGGACTCCTTTCCATCTGCAACTTTTAGATGAAAATTAAAGGCAGATGGTTTTACCTCTTGGTTGAAATGGCTGAAAGCATGGTCTTCCCTGGGGTCCTGTGTACCTCCTGTCCTCAAGCAGTACACATATCCTAGTCCAGCATCATGCACTGAGGGCCTAGAAACAGAAATGGCTGTTAGAAGGTACCCATTTCCTTCCTTTCCAACTCTTTGAGAATAGATTTGATTGTTTGTGGGAATGTGGGCACTTGTCTGAGAAAGGGAAAGATCCAAGGAACCCACTGTGAGAGGGCCAAGCTAAGGAGGGAAGTTTTGCAATGAGTTGTAGCACATGAGGTTCCTGGCCTTACCACCATCTGTGACCTGTGCTCTGGTCCTGGGCAAGAGGATTCCCTCATTCACCTTCCTTCTCTGGTTAACTCTCCCCTGGGTTAGAGCACAGCCATGCTGGGAGAGCTTGGGAGATCCTGTGCCTGGGGAAGGGATGGGTTCTGCATTCCCCCTTCATTTGTTCAGCAGGTTCAGCCATTGAATGAGTAACCTCACTGGTGTGTCTGAACATGACACACTGGTAGGATTAGGACAGGTCCTATCACAGATCCCAGTGTGGCAACCTTGAGAGCTGACATTTCTATTTACAGTAGGTCCCGGAGCCAGCCCATGTAACACAGGCCACATGTGGCCATCTTCTCCTTTTCTCTCAAAGGGGGTATGTGTTAACTACTGCAGCAAATGCATGAGGTATAGCACTGCCAAGAAAAGGGAGCCTAATTGCTGTGTTCTTTTAAAGAAGAATGCTTTTGTAAAAAAATCACCTCCATTCAGTCAAATTACAGTCAATTACCATGGCCTTCAAGCCAAGATCTATTAGCTCTGAATCTAACTTAACTCAGTTACTGAAGCACACTGGAAATGTCATTAATTTTGGAAAAAACAATATTATTACCCTTTACTCCTTAGTAGTCAAAGGATTTTGAAACAAGATTAATGTGAGCAATTTTTTCCTTCTATCTGTAGCTTTTGAAGGTTAGCAACACTTCTTTCATTTTGGTATAATAGCTACCTGGCAGTCTAGGGTCACTGGGCTGTCTTCAAGGCATCATTACATTCACTTGCACATGCATCTAACTTTTATAGCTAAATAGATTTGTGCTTCCTTTTTTTTTTTTTTCCTTCTTTCCCCTGGTGTCATCAAAATCCTGTTTTGGACAAAGACAAACGCTTTAGGACAAAGGCACACACATTCAAAACTGTCTACATACTTTTTCCAACCCCACAACACAAGGATAGCTCCATCCCAGTCTGCAAGAAGATGGCCACGTTTTTGTGTTTAGGAGCTCTTTTCAGCGTAAGTAGGCCCTGAAGCAGGCGGCGTCCCCCTTTATACCAGCCCAACTGAAATCAAGCAACTGCTGGAACAAGCTACCTTTTTGATCCGTGCAGCAGAGCTGCAACTGACATTTTGTTCTGTTTTTCCTCCTTATCACCAGTGCTGTCAGAAGTTTCTTGGTTGCTGGTGGTGGCAATGGAAAGCTGCAGGCCGGAGCCAGCGGCGCGGGTAACCGTGGGAGGCCAGCGTTACGGCCTGGCCCGCTGCCCCAGGACACCGCCGCGGCCCCAGGACAGCGCATGGCTCGGGAAACACTGCCCTGCTCAGGGGCAGCTTCAGGGCCACAGAAGCTTGTGACCAGGCCCCAGGTTATTTAATAGGGAGTCAGTGAAGAGAGCAGAGCACCAGCGAGCCTGGTTTGTGGGAAACTGAGCAGATACAACTTTGTAGCAATCTGATTTTTGAAACAACCTCAAATTACCCCGTGCAAGCAGGTTTTAACCAGTGCTGGTGAATCTGTACACGTAACTCAACAGATTTAGGGAAGTTCAAAGTTGCCTCTAAACATTCACCCCCTTCTCAGGAAGGCAGATTCCGAAAACCTCCTCTCTACGTAGTACTGGGAATGACAGAGCAGCAGTGAGACCCAGGGTCAAAGCTTGTGACAAAGCCAGCTGTGTGCCATGGCCAAGCAGTGGAAATCCAGTGGGATTAGAGATCTGTGTCACATACTTGTCCATAACCTCAACCCTAGCCCACTCAATTTGCTACAATGCAAATCTAACTCCGAAACTCAAGATGCAAACATGTCCAGGGGCTGAGTAAGCAACACAAGTTCCCACAGCCGTTTTGCCAGCCTCCCCAGCACCCCCAGGTCTTTGCAGAAGGGTTTCCCTGTGGCCCTGCTTGCACACACTCACAACCTGAGCGTGCTGCCCAAGAGCCAACATGGACCAAAGGTGGATTTGGAGCACCTGCATCAGCCCTGCACTCAGCCCACAATGCAGCAGAACTGTAAAGCTCAAGGAATCTTTTCAAAAAGAGGCTAAGAAAAGGATCCTGCAGGAATTGTGCCCAGTCTTGTTAATGGAAAACTATTTGATGCACTGAACAAACATGGAGACTTTTCCAGGAAATGTGTTTCTTTATTTAAATAAAATTAGTGCCAGTAGAAACAATAAACTTTAAATACATGAGACAATTATATACAACCCGATGTTAGGAATTATATACATCAGTTTTTTACAGATACAAATACATTTATACCAAAAGTAAAGGACGGAGGAGAAAGCAATGGAAAATGTGACAACTTGCACATGTCAGTCTCATTTGGAAAGTCTCAGGATTCAAGTGATTCCAGGCAAAGTGCCAAACTTAATTTGGCTCCTTCCAAACTTAAAACAGCCCCTTTAGAGTAAATCTACCAAAAAGCTTTATATGGTCTGATCCAAAGTTCAGTGAAGCCGATGGAAAACTCCCGCTGCCTTCAGTCTGCCCCGAGCGGGCCCTGTGCGAGCACAATGGAGCCTTTGTTCTGCTGGCTTAGAGAGAGGCAGCGATCCCTGATCCCCGCATGACATTAACCCTCTGAGCCCTGCCCAGCGGCAGCACACAGCACACGGCCTTCAGTTCATTTCTGCTCCTCAGCATTCATGGTTTTCGAGCTGTCTCTCAAGCTCTAATGCCAGTGGATAAATCACAGAGCTATTTTAGTGCAGGAAATACATGGAGACGTTTTGCAAATATTTTGCTGTGCAATGCTTTAGAGTCAGGCTCTTCAGCCCTCATGCTTCAAAACTAATCAAAACACTGTAATAAGTTATTACAAAATATAAGGTAGGATTGAAATATTAATTTTCTTCTTTGCATTAATTTTTACTTCTTTTAAAAGTGCAATAATTTAGCAACAAATTTCATGAGCATCTGAAAAATGTCACAGTACCATTAAATTGGGGGAGGGGGAAGCCTGTGGTGGTTTTAAAAGCCAGTTACTAATAGCTTTATAGAAATGCATGTGTCTTACACAATACTTACCTACACTGGCTTAAATAGAGCAGAAAGTCTAGATTCTTTAATGATGTAAATGGGTACAATTTCACTGACCTCAAATAGAGAATTTAACAGAGAAGCACAAAGTCTTGTGCTGGTCCCTGACTCAGCTGATGATTTCAGTGGGGCCAGGAATGCATCCTTGCCAGGTTAAATTCCATTCAGAATTCCACCTATTTTTCAAGGGGTTGTAACACTGCAGCATCTGAGCCTTTCTACATCTTACAGCCTGTAACAAAGATCTTTTACCATCTCCCTCAACTCACAGATCTTTGCCTTTAGTGACCAAATGTACATACCTTTAAAAAATACAAAACCAAAAAATGGAACCACCTTTCCTGTTCATAAATCAGTCACAGGCTGGATTGGAGCAGAAGGTGGTGAACCTGACCCAGCCAGCACAGGTATAACTTCAGCAAAGACACAGATAAGCATAATGGATCTGGAGCCAGGCTTTACAAACCTCACAGGAACTCAGTGCCTCTTTTCTTCTGCCTTGTCTTTCATTCTTTCTGTACCTAAAGTCAATCTCCAGCCATGCTGCAATCTCCCTTCAAGTACAGCATCAACAAATTTTCAGCTTTCAATGCTTCATTGAGCAAATGTGCTGTTGGCTGTGGTTTGTCATAAGAAAAACACAGGAAGAGTATTTCTAGTCTATCACAGCTTTGTGTGAATGAGCATTACCCATCATCTTTAAGAACCAGGCACTTGTATGAGGGTAACTTCCCCAAACATTTCCCAGATATTTACAGAATTCTGAAATATGCAGAGACATGCCAGTAATAATTACCTCGTTAGAAAATACGTATATATTCACCATGTTCTGACCTTTCATAGTAAGAAATAATAAAGAAAAAAATAAAATTAAGCAACCCAATTATGTGCAAGTTACACTTTGAAGCTGGGAACCACCGCTTCCTTGTCCTGCCAGCTCTCAGGAACGCCTTGGGCCCAGGAGCACAGATACCTGTTCAGAGTTCATTGGAGAGCAGAAAAGTAGAGCCACAAGTTCTTAGTGGGAGCTCCACTCCCGCTTTGGCAGCTGATCAGGGGAGCCCTGCACGTGCTAGGAGTCCTTATGGATGTTTTCCACAGAACCCTCGGCGCTCTCGTTGAGGGGCGTTTCCGACACTTCCCCGAGTTCAGTATCCAGCACTTCCTCCTGGATGGTGAAGTGCACGTCTGGGGAGGAGGACTCGGAGCTCACGCTGCTGCCTTCCATGGAGCAGATGGCGCAGGACAGGGATGGCACCATGCTCTCCTGCAGCATGTTCAGCATCATGGGGATCTGCACGGATTTCAGCCCTGCTACGGTCGGTAGAGGCTTTACAGCTTCCCCCCATTCTCTCTCCTCATCTTTGTAGAGCAGAAGCAAATTGGATGACTTCTCTTTTCTTTTGGATTTCATGTAGCCAAGCATTATGCCTATCAGGAAGATCCCATAGAAAGACATGACAATCAGAATGTAAAAATACTCGTTGCTGTTGCTCTTCTCTGTGCCGGGAGATTCAGCATCAAGCATAGCTTGGGTCACATTTGCATGGTCCATCTTCAGCATGGAAAGTGTTTTACCACAGCTAAAACCTAGAGGAGAATGTAAATGGATATGCAAGATCAAACTTCAGAGCAAAGGTGTAAAAAGAAACACCTGGGAAAAGGCTACCCCAAACTCTTCCTTATTCCTTGTAACTATAAGCTTGCAAACCCCACACCCGATTGAGGCTCTCAGTCTATGACACCTCTGCATTAGTATTGTAAGTGAATGAACTCTTCTTCAGATACAGAAAACATTAAAGGAAAGAAAACACATTAAATTTTCTTGGGTTCAATGCTGAATTATAAAACCCTCAATACATGTGATTAAAGAAAGAAAACTATATAGAAATTCTCTGCTTAAACATAAGGCACTTAAATATAGTTTTGTGCTACTTGATCATGTTTCCATGGTGGGGGAAAGTAAGAAGTATTATTTTGTTCAGTGATGCAGGAAAAAAATAATCAAAAAGCAACTTACGCCGGTATGCAAATAATTCCTCCTTTGCAAAGCTCAAGAGACCTTTCCTCCACCAAATGCCGGGTGTTCTGAAAACTTTCCTCTGCTGCAGTTGGAATAAATAGCTCTCAAGAAATGTTTCATCACGTGTTTTAGAGGCACAGTTTATAATAGTTTTGTGTTGGAGTCAACAGATGAACTTGAAGGATTGCAGTTCAACCCACTGAACTCTTAACAGCTGTGAAAAGAAAAAGAGTTGGGAATTCAGATTTTACTCTTTCCTAACCAGTTCCACACTGGCTCTTTTAGCTTGTGAATCTGCTCTTTTAACATCCCAGTTCCTAAATCTGACCTATTACCCTGAGAGCTGCTACACGAAATGGAAAACCTGCAGATCGTTATTCTGTGTTTGTCATAACATATAGAAAAATATACATGTGAACTTTATATTCAACACTACCAAGTTATTTACATGCCTGCTATGCACCGTTTTCCCTAAAGAGACAAAGGAGGAGACAAGTTCTTTTTTTTGGTCAGGACTAGTGATAAAGCTTTAGAAAGCGTGTGCAGAACAAAGTGGTGGCTTTCAACTTGTGCTGCAGCTCTGCTTTGCTGCGAGGTGAGGGGCTGGGGTGAACTGGGTCCTGAGTCCTGAGTGAGTTTTGGATGGACGGGTGCTGGTGCTGCCTAACTTTGGGAAGCAGCAACCGTTGGATCTAGGTTCTCCACATAGTCAGTGGAAGGGCACAGACTCCTCCAGGGAGCTATTTGGAGCTCCTGAAGTTTGCAGCTGCCTTCTGCCTCCACAGAAGCAGCTAAGAGTTAATGCTCTGTGCATGATATTATCCCTAAATAAAGGCCAGGGCCACTGAGTTAATGAGGATTTAAGTACAGAGGGACGTTTCCAGTTCCTGGGCAGAGGGATGCTCTCTGAGCCACTGCTGCAGGCTGCTGGGCTGAGCAGGACACCTCGCAGCCCACTGGGGAGGGCAGTTTGGATGCAGCCTGGGTTGCAGGGCCCACAGAGTTCCCAGTCAGCAGCTCAGTGGTACAGGAGGCTCTGAGACCCCTTTCCAACACGTAAGCAACAGTCCGGGCCATGGGAAGAAGGAGGCCCAGCTTGCACCTTAGGGATTTCATTTCCTTATCCTCTCCATCCCCGTTCTTCACACACAAAGCCCAATTAGTCAGGGCCCACATGTGAATGTCACCCCTTCTGCAAAGCTTCAAGGATGTTTATGTAACAGAACACTCCACTTCCAGAAAGCAGTAGACTGGTGCTGGAGTTTCCCAACGGCAGGTCTGGGTTTTTTTCCCTGCAGTCACTTGTGGATTCTTTGCATGGACAGCAAATTCTTTTCCAAGCTCTGCCCTTACAATCCCTCTGAGGTAAAGGCAGATAGGATTAACTTCTCTTCACATGTAGGAAAAGGCAAGAGAGAGAAGTTAAGCAACTTTAGATATAGCTGAGCATTCGAGAAAAGACAGAATTGTATCTGTGTTTGGAACCAGCATTTTCCATCATTTCTCTGAACGACTACAGAAAGAAAGGAAAAAATTACATTAGCCAGATTGCCCTCTCTGCACCTCAAAATAGAGGATGCTCCCTTTAGGATGTTGGTTTTATCTCCCTGTGCATTCCCATGTGATAGCTCAGGAGCTGTTGATGTTGGATAACGTCTACTGGGATTTCATCTGACAAAATCTGTCTGCAGCACCAGCTTGCCAAGTCTGAATTCTTCTTCCCTGTTCCCGACAAATTACCGAGCAGGCAACAAGAGCATATCCACTGTAGGCTAAAGCAGAACCCAGAGCAAGTCTCTGGATTTTCTAGTTAATTTCAGGGAATATTTACTTCACAACTTTCTCAGCTCCATGTGATATCTGCCCTCCCCATTCAGCTCTGGAAATTTGGGGGTTGAAAAATTAAAGATGTGTCAGATTTTAGCAACACCTCGTGCAGGATTTTCACAGACTCATGAGGAAGTGCCTGGCATTGTTGTGTCAATGAAAATTGGCTCAGCACAAGGAGGAACCCTTTCTCTCTGCCCATGAATCCCTCTTTGAAGTTGCTTGATCCTGGGAACAAGACCAGCTAAAGCCTGTCACCAGTGTCACCACTCACCTGGACACAAAGGCACGTCCAGAGGCACAGACACCCCACGGCTCCCAGCAGTAAGCCAGCAGAGCAGGGGCAGACCAGCTCTTCTGTAGGCACCTGCAGGAGCAAATAGAATCCTTTATTTGCTCCAAACCCTCGTATTCTTCACATAGGTGAAGCTCTGTACAAAATTACCAAGAACTGGAGAATCCAACAGGAACACAGGAAGACTGCTCAGGTACATCCATAGATTTATGCAATTCCCCAAAAGTTTCACTGAAAGGTGACTGAATTGCATAATTCTGCAGTTATTGATGAAAACTCATTGCAACTATATTTACTTTGGCTAGCTGATGACATCTCTTCTCCATCTGTTAGCTCGTGGTTCTTAAAACCAGTTTAATTTTGAAAAGGCCTGCAAGGAATTTCTGAGCCTTCTGTAGACATGAAGAGAAGGGATAGCAAGACACTGGGGGATAACCACCTGAAAAACATATGCCACTTGCTTACTGATGCCATTAGTCAGCTTTCTTAAGCTGTACTCCGTAAAAACTACATTTTTGTCTAAAAACAAGACCTAGAAAATGAAAACTCAGAGTCTGGGTTTTGTGTTTCAAAATTACATTTGCTGCAAATTATATTGTAAAGCCGCTGATCACAGCAAAAAGCTTGCCTAATTTGAAATAACTTATTTTCCAGTTAAGCTTACAAGCTACTTCTTTTTTTGATGTCTCTTTCTTTCTTCCTTTCAGATCAATTCTTTTCCCCAAACTTCAGAGGATTTTTCCTGAAACTTCACTTACACATGTCTTATGCTTTCAGCAATTGCCTCTCATGTGTTCCTCTTCACCTTCTTTGCACCCATCCCAAACAACGCTATGACGTTTAAGAACAATCCTCATGCTGTTGCTACCACCTTCCATGTTCCCCCTTTGGAAAACATTCAGGCCAATAAAGTAGATCAACAGCCAGGCACTCCAACAGTGAAAAGGTCACAATATAGTTGTTGATGCCAGATTTTTTTCTCAAGGTCCCTGTCTCCTAGAGAGCCTTTTGTGGCAGCAACCTCCGTCACCAAAGGACGCAAACGTTGAGGCTTGAGGCATCCCACGGGGCAGGAATTCACAACATGGCTTAAGGGATCATATAATGTGAGCCCTTTCTTCAAATAAAAATTTGAGGACACTCAGAAAACTGAACAAAGACAGAATCTATTATGAAGACAACATGAAACCTCCTTAGAGACCCAGATGACTCTGCAGGCTGCCATGGAAAATATATGCCTAACCCTTCATTACGGGCATAATCCATGGTCTGATGCTGCATTTATCTTCCTTGCCCCAGTTAGTGAGTCAATAAGACTAAAGACACCAAACAATTGTTAAAGGGCCAGCTGCTGAGGGAAGCTGAGCCTGTTTGATGAGTGTTTTCTGACAGTACCACTCTAAAGAGTACCCGAGGATGGGCTTTTTTACAGTTACCATCTGAAAAAAAGAAAAGAGAAACAGGAAGGACAGAGGAGTTGGGATTTTTTCTTCCTGCACACGCAGAATTTAATGGAAGCAATGTTTGGTAATTTACTGCTAGGGGAAAAAGGGAGGGAGAGTTTTGCCATGCAAGTATGAACTTCCTTTTGATTCAGACCTTCCAGACACTGCAGTTGGCAAAGGAAAACCAAGCCATGGTGATCAAAAAGATGATCAATACTTCCCTCACATGTATTATTTCAATTGAAGTTGGAGCTGCTTTTGACACCATAAAGGAAGACATGATAAAATAGATGTTTGTGGTCTTGATCTGGTCTTGCATTTAAGGACCTGCCACGCT
This sequence comes from Nicator chloris, assembly GCA_013400495.1. Classification (NCBI taxonomy): domain Eukaryota; kingdom Metazoa; phylum Chordata; class Aves; order Passeriformes; family Pycnonotidae; genus Nicator; species Nicator chloris. Next base: position 34,097 of record WAAE01019374.1, on the reverse strand, counting down.
GAGAGGTACATACTGACTTCCACTCCTGCTGCAAAACACACACCTCACTGAGGACCTGAGCCAAAGCCCCCTAAAGTTACTGGCAGTGCCTCTCCTAAAACAAACATCAGCACCTGCTCCTTTCAAGTTCTGTGCAACTCAGTGAAGCCTGAGTGTGTTGGAATAAAAGCTAGTTCAAAAGCAGCAATACACTCATTCCAGCGTAGGCAATGAGGGGCAGAAGTAGCACAAGCCACATGCCTGCTCACTATTAAGTGTACTAACAGTATGAAATTTATCACCTTTACTACGTGCTCTTAATGCTCCTATGCCTCATCAGTTCAGCCACTTAAGTGAAATTAATCTAATAATACCTACAAATTTCTTGTGCTGGGAGGCACAGCATGGTAAGACACTGGCAGACCACCACCCAAAAAGGCAACAACCACTGTGCCCATAAGCACAAGGGCTGGGTTGGCATTCGAGCCACTCGCACATGGCTCTAGGTACAGTGTCACTTTCCATCACTCTCCCTTATTTTTCATACTGCAGAAACAGATGACATTCTTCATAAACTTGACACAAGCAATTTCTACAGGAAGATGGCAATTTCCTCAGTGTCATCCATAATATACTGTGTTGCCATCTGGATGCCAAATGGGAGTAATGGTCTGATCTGTTATTAACTATAAAAAGCTTAGTAAAATGCTACAGCTCTGCCTTGTTACCTTACACCCTTCACTGGGGAAAACATGCAACTATAACTCTAGAAGAGGCATGCATCAGCCTTCTCCCAACTTCAGAGTTTCGTTTGCTTTAATTCAAATTTTACTTAGCCTTCATAGCAGATCCATATTCATGGAACTTGAAATTTCCCAGGCTTTCTCTGCACACAGGGCAGCAAAAATGTATTTTAATCAATAGCAAATACGGGGTTTAGCAGCATCTCACAGCTGAGGTGACCATCTGCACTCACAGTCTCAGCTCTAGCAGTGGCAAGAGATTTCCCAGGAGCCACATCTGGAGTGTGCAATTGCTCTCCAAGCACACAACAAAGATCTGTAAAGGGAAATTGGTTTCAGATCCTGAGAGATGACAAGCAACAGAAAACCTCAATGATATCTGTAGTAATAGTTCAGACTAAATTCAGCATTTACTGCAAGGCATGTGTTGTGGGAGTCTTGGAGTTTTGGAGAGGCATTCCATTTCAACCTCTAATTTCAAACTGAATTCCAGACAGCTAGGAGTGACTGGAAACAGAGTGGAAACAGGTAACTCTCATGATAGCAATAACAAGAAATCACATTAAAAAATACAAACTTTTCAGTGGTTAATATGAGAATCTGAGTTCAAAGTCATCACAGCCTCAATTCTGCTTCCTGTAGCTAAGACAGGTTACAAAGTTATTTTATTAACATAGATTTCCATGCAATAAAATGAAAACCATACTTCACATTACCTTACCCTTTTCCTTTAGTGTGACACAGTGAATGTAGGGATGCTTGATTTGAAAATTTTTTTTTTCTTTTTCCTTTACTTTTTCTACCCCCAAATATAATTATCTGTTGGATGCATTACCTTTAAAAAACAAAATTAACTCAAACCTTACTTTGCTTTTGGACTCCAGTAGTAGATTCAACTGCTTTGTATGGCTCAACTGGGTTCAACATTATTAGATTCTAATTTGATCCAAAACAGCAAGAAAAATACTAAATTCTGGATGTCACAAAAAAAATATCAAGAGCCTTTGAATATGATTAACAGTGTTTAGGAGAAATGCACTGACAAATCCAAACACACAATTCTTTCTCTTCAGCAAAGAGAGAGTTCTTGCTCTCCCAACTATAGAAAGCATCCTTATTTAGGTCGATTCATTCTCCCTGAACAGCTTCAAGCTCTAATCTGCTCAGAATTAGCACTTTGATTTACACTAGTGAAGGCTTTTCTGCTATAAATTGTAGATAAAGGGATATGTATTCATATTTATTGGGCTGTTGAAAAATTCTTCTGAATGCAGCATGAAGATCTGTTTTTCTTTTTTTTTAATTGACTTTCTATGACAAGAGAAATTCAGCAATGCCAGTAATTGCTAAGCATAAGAAACAAAGAGGAAAAAACCACTGAAAATGTTCAAGTGCTCAACTTGAACCCTCCCCTGACTACAGATCATAAATTAAAGATCATTAGAAAAGTTAAGAGATGATTGCCCAGCGTAAGGTAGAAAGTTTATGGAGACACTGATAAACATCTAGCTGTTCAGTTAAACACAACCAGAGATCAAATAGGAAAGGCTGCATTCATTCCCTGTGCCAGGGACAAACGTTTGTTAGAATGGGTTCACATCAGCTGGGACCCTGCTGCCTTTTTGAGCAGGAGCAGCTACACTTTACCTGTTGCCACTTAGGCAAGTTCATGTCTCACCCCAGGTAATCTCTTCCTCCTCCTCAGTTCTGAGGGCTGTGGAGACGCCCAGCATGGCATGGTCATTTTGCTTTGAGCTTTCTAGCAAAAATGATATTTGGAAGCCAAGGAGAACAGGGGAGCAGGATCCTCTCTCACAAAATGAACAGGGCAAGGTTCACACACGCAGTGACTTCACTTGGCCAGGTTCAGAGGTGTAATCATTCTCAAAGTTGGTCACACTTCAAAGAATTTGAGAAGAAAAACAGACAAAAATTCAATCATGAGGAAAACCACAGACTCTGAAATCAAGGCGACATCTCTTGTTTAGTCCCACTAAACCACAGCTTTGCGGATTTAATTTTCATACATGAAGAAATGGTAAAGAGGCCAACATTCAGCAATGCAAGTTCTGCCTCAGACATGCCCAGAGCTCCCACTGAATCCAGCAGGATTTTAGTGAGTGTTAGGAGTACAACTGCTAATACAAGGCAGGGTACCAGTCTGGCTTCCAGCATGGTCCATGTCTACTTTTCTGCTTTAAGGTTAAAGTACCTGCCAGTACTAAGGGATACTCCATGTCAAGCTCTAACACTGCTCTTGAAAACGCAGCGTTCAAAAGAGATTGGAAACAGAGAGGGAGATCATCATGGCATTTACTACAAAAACAATTCTACCCCTTTAGGAGCTCACACCATAGAGTAAAGCCTACAACCCGAGTGTCACAGTGATCTTCCATCCTCCCGAGGGCAGAAAACACACACAGGGGGAGATTCACTCTCCTCTCCCAGAAATAAGTGTAGGGCAGAGATGAAAGGAACAGAGTGCTATCACAGTAGCACACACCCAGCCCAGCCAAAGTAAAAGCATTTGAAAAGCCTTAGAAGAACAAGTCACTTTTTTTTTTCATTGTTATTTCTTCCACAAAATTAGTTCACAAAGAAAGAAGCAGCCTATCCTTGTTTCACAGCCATGTCAGTGCAACGTCCCAGGTCACTGTGACCTTCAGCGCAAAACAGATTTTCATTTCACATGGATACCAGATGCTGAGCCCTCTCCCTCTGACATTCACTTTTCTACAACATCAGGCACTCCACACCGTGTGTGTTTGTAGCACTCCCTCTGAGTCTTGGTTGTGAAACCTCCACATTTGGCTGTTACAGCAAACATCCATTAATTTCAGCCCTCAACCTTGTTGACCTGAATCTTCATGGGATTTCAAATACAGCTTAGATTACATCACTGCTGTTCTCTACAGCAGTCCCCTTTCAAGCTGAAGCAACTAAGATAGCACTTCAGTTTGATCTATTACATCTTGGCATCTGTTGACTGTATTCACTTTTTAGAGCATTCACTTTTTAAAATACTCAGAACAGCTATTTGTATTCTTATTCCAAAAGTCTGCTTTGGAAATACTACAAAGGGAACAAAATAGCAATCTGGGATGTAAAGAGCACCAATAGGATGAGCCCCAGATGTACAGCAAGGAGGACAGAAAGAATACAAAAGAGGCAGCAACAGCACGTGCATCCTCTCCAAAGGGAGGGATTCTGCAAGGCAGAGGAGGGAAAGCAGTAAGCTGTGACTTCTGAAACCTGAGGCTAAGGTTTGTTCCTGTGTTTCAGTATTTTGGTATTAGTCCTCATAGCCACAGCTGTGAGTGTGCAGGGAAAGGGTCCCTAAATGCATAATGGAGAGAATGGGTTGGAGGCAATGCAGCATCATGCCAGCTCTAACAGGGCAGGATTTCTGTCTTCTTAACTGCTAGGAAAACTTTATTTCCTTCAGTTAACACAAGCACTCCTAATCCAGCCTTGCATGGACAACTGCTGGGGAGTTTGAATAATCTCATCCTCCACTACCAGGACCTTGGCTAATGTAACTGTCCCCCCAAACCTCCTGCATGAGAGACATCTGGAAAGAGTTCCAAGAGATGTGGACAAGCCCAAGGAGAAGCCCTCCTGACCTCTCCCTCATCACTGCTGTGAGTGGCCACCCTGCAGATCAGGTACACCCAGGGGTTTGCACGTGGCATCACACGGAACCAAGTGTGCCCAAACCATCGAACCAAGCAAGCCCCCTGGGAAGCACTGCCATATTCCATGCTGGCTCTGTGCCCACACCACCCATGGGAAACTGCCCTGTGCCAGGTGGGGAACAGACACAGGGGAGACAGCACACATTAACAATGCAACAGGGCTGATCAGAGGAATCCAAATTAAATTCCTCAATGGATTCTTAAAAAATGATACCAAAGAAAATAAATTTAGCAATATAAAAATGCCAAATGTAGGGAGGGGTGGTTTACTTGCAAATGATAAATAAAACCAGAGGAGATGTATTTTTCAGATGCAATCCTTTGTATCTCAGTGGGTAGACATGAAAAAAATTGTTAAAGTAAAGATAACCACTGTTTTGATGGAACTGTGCTTTTAGAACTTAGGGGAAAACACTCTCTTCCTCTCTTGGCTGCTTGTAACGTGAATAATCAGCCCAAAGTAAACAACATGTGGTCTTGTGTGGTCTTTTTCTCTTCATATGAGGTTGGTATTTCACTTGAAACTAGGAAGTGACAGGAAGTGGGGAGTTCTGTGCAGATACAGGAGACCTTGTGCTTTCCCAACAAGCTCTGGAAATGCAGTGTGTTTGAAGAAAAAAATCATTCCTGTCGCAGACAGGAAATGCAAAAAAAAAGTATGCATCTAAACACATAGAATGAATAAGTATTCCTTTGAGTCATATAACTAAAGAATTTTGTGTGGCCTTATTTACAACTTTTCCTGACTCTTTCATGAGGGTTTCAACGCTCCAGCGTCACTGAGTACCAATCAATTCTTAAACTGAAGTGTTAAAGGCGTTCCTGAAAGCAACATAAGTGCTGCATTATTTGCAATATAATTCTTGATGTGTGGTGGCTGCTCACATAAATCATCCACTTAGGGAAGAGGAACAGTGCTCTGGCAGACAGAAAGGCTCAGCACAGCAGGCTCTGCGCTCCCCTTGCTGCCGCACTGCAGGCAAGGAGTCCATTAGCTGCTTTCTTCAGGAAGGCTCCTGAAAGAATGATGAGTTTAACATGCTGCTACCCATTTTCACATCACTATGGGGTGTGGAACGTTTGTGTTGGTTTTCTGAGCTGCTGCTCGCTCACCCAGCCCCAGCATGCCCCGGCTCCTCCGGCCGTGCTAGGGCACGCACACAGAGCATCAACTCAGCGAGTTTTCCCGCTGCCTGCTCCCTTTCCCTACCCCAAAACCTCTCTCCCACATGATCCATATCCCCATCAGTCCAGCCCTCCCTCTGCATGGTTTTGACCTCCACCCTGCCCAGCCCAGGAGAGGTTTGCTCCCTCCAGGCACCTGACAGGACTTGGCTGGGTCCCTGCGTCCCACGGGCTCAGCTCCGTGCTCTGTGGAGTACAAAGGCAAGAGGACACAGGATGCTCTCATCTACAAATCCTTCCACTGGAAGCCATTGCTTTCAACACTGGGACTCATGTGGTCCTTGCCTTCATTTCTGGGCTTCCCACCTTCTGAGTTAAACATCCCGCCACCTTCTCCCTCTGTGACTCTTGTCCCTCGCCTTTGATTTCTCCCAAATCATCTCATTTTCACCATCCGTCCTTCAAAAACAAGTTGCCAAAGCATCTCCTTAAAAACCCCTCTAAAACCAACCTACTATCTTACAGTAGTAGGGTGGGAAGTGAGATAGAAAAAAGATTTTAAATAACACTAAAATACGATGGAAAATACTCATGTGCACTAGTACCACATCCCTTACACTTGTCCATACTTTCTGTGTCTTTTCTCTGACATTACTGGCTATAAACACAATGTGTCATATCAAACCAAATTGCTGTGTTGGTGCTGGGGCAGGACTGTGTTTGTCTGGAGCAAAATATCTCACATTTCCAGAGCCCTGAAGCAGCAATCACACCCCAAAGGTTTGTGAAGCACTCTCGGCTGGGACAGCTCTGCAGGGTTCTAAAGTGCTTTCCCAATACCTCCCTTCAAGAAAGAGCTGCCCAAACCAGTTCCTTCCTTCTCCCCAAGGATAAACTCTCTTTGCCAGATTTCCCTGGGGATGCAGTTCAGCACCTTGATCCCCACACCACCAGCACTGGGGCTGGTGCAAGGCACATCCCAGGAACGCTTCCAGCCATAGTGTCTGTGCTTCCAGCTCCTAACTCTCCCCCTTTTCCTGAAAGTTCACCCATGCTTTAGTCAGATTTTTTTTCTTTTAAATAGTTGCTCATTGGAAAGCAGAGAGGGGTGCATCTATTCTGGAAGATTCCCTGCCCAGGTTCTTGTTGCCTGGTATATCCTATAAGGATTGGACCAAGAAAATATTAATCTGAATTCATTTACATTTGTAAAAAACAGATTTAAATGAAAGAGTAAATGCAGATTTAGCAGCATTAGGGTAAGACAGCAGCATAAGCAAAAAAAAACCAAAACATGAAAAAACCTAACAAAAAAAAAAAAAAATTAAAAGCCAGTTCTTTGGAATTATGAGTTCTGACAATTAAGCTTTGTGATTTGCTGCTGAACCAACCAACAAGTCAAAATATGTCATTATTTTTTCCTACACCCAAGAAATAACAAGAAAAACAAAATAACTCCAACCAATGTTTTGGTCAATTATAAAGCTCTTGGGTTTTGGTTTTTTTTCTGTTTTTTTTTGATTATCAGGATCTGAAGATTACTACAGAACATAACTAAAATGTAAACAGCACAAGATTGCCAGTGATGAGCTCTTCCAGGGTGCAAGTTTGAGATGACAAGTGCAAAACCATCTTGTTCTGGACTCCTTCACGATGGGGGGGTGAATAAAACAAAATTAATCCCTTTCCAGCTATGTGAAGGATGAAAAGCAGCTGCAGAGTCAGTCACAGGCACAGATCAGAAATCCCTGAGGATACCACAGCACTTACCTCCAGGATCAGCAGGCTCTGCCCTGCCTCTGCTGCAGCCCCACTGGCTCCTGCAGCTCTCTCAGAAGGCAGGGCTGGGCTGATGGACATTACAGGATCCCAAAAGTTCCCTGTAGGAAGCTCACAGCCCCCTGTACAGCCAGAGGGGTGCTCCTTCACAGACACTAACTTCATTTTAAGGAAAGAAAGCATCTCTTTTATTACAGGCACTCAAGCAGCACAGGCACAGCCTGGGAACTGCTGAATGCCACAGGACACAGCAAACCCACACAGAGATCATTCCCCACTGACGTCGCTGGGTTGGTTTGTTTTTCTGTAAGGTGAATCATATTCTGCCCTTTGGGTTTAATACCTAAATCCTTTCTAGAAAAGGTTCCTACCAACTCAGCTCTGTAAATTGCCTCACAACCTCGTATCCCACTGAATCCCAACAAGGGTTGCTCACCTCTTCACTGTGCCCCAGACACCACATTTGTGTTACTACAAATCTGCTCCTGTGCAGCCACCTCCAGCTCTCCCAGTTTAATGTTTGCTGGTCTCTGGTACACCTCTGCCATTAGCTCCCTCTCAAACACAACTCACACAGACTCTCTTTGGTGGTTTTGGTATTCAACAGGTTTCCTACGGGTGGGAGTTGTGATGGATCCTGTCCCATTGCTGGAAATCTCAGTGTAGGGAAGCTTAGGTCCTCACTAAAGCACCAAGTTGTCTTTTTAAGTTTTTTGGTGTTTGGCTCCTGTATTTTTACCCAGCCCCTCATGACCGGTTTCAGGGTCTGATGAAACTCAAAAAAGGAAAGAAAAGAAAATAAAACACAGACATTAATTTGGGTACTTAGTGCTCAGACACTTCCAACAAATTGCCCTGTACCTTGCTGTAATTTAGCTCAGGAAAGCAGCCATTTTGCTAAATCAAAGATATTAGAAATCTTATGAGTAAAGTGAGCTTAGGCTTCACCCCCTAACTCATTAGCATTTTCATTTAATTTCTCTTATTTTACTCGACCCTTCCTTTCAGACCCGGTCAAGTTACAACCACATGGGTTCATTATCACATGGAAAAGTCCACGTGCCAGGCCAGTGCCATAGACTGCAGCAGCACCTCAAGGCCACCGAGTCCAGCAGGAGGGAGCTGCACATCCCCAGCCCGGTTTCCCCTCGGCCGAGTTGCCATGGCTACGAGCGATGCTCAGGAGCCGCGAGATGAGATCGCCATGGCACCGAGGCCAGAGAGGCTGCCGGGCAGTGGGCACACCCCCCATTCTAGATGCCACCGTTTTAGTTAATAAGGGAACTTAATGTAGCCAATTACACACAGGTAATGCAGATTTCTGGGGCCACTTCTGTTGGACTAAATTTAGGGGGGGTTCTAAGCCAGCTTTGAAAACAAGTGGCAAAACTGCACGAGCTTGTTAACAAAATAAATCAAAGACAAAACGTATTGGATTTCTGTTGTTGTTACAATAAAGTGAGGACAATCAATATGGACTCAACATTAGTAAAAGCCAAATGAGGATCCCTCACATCCGCATGAACTCCATACGACTTTCTAAAGATGAAAGGTGGAGGCTTCCTTCCTAGGAGGCAGATACAGTGCAAGGAAAACCGAACAAGCAGCAATCTCCTCTGTACCAGGATTTTTAATACTGGAAATTTGTCCACGGCTGGGGGTGTTCACGACTCAGTCTGTGTGACTCACAGGCACTCTTAAGCAGGACTGTGTTCTCACCCTCCATTTAATAACTCCCCCCATTTAATCAGATACCTTGCAGCACTGAGATACTCATCTCACACCGTTGAGCTGTTGCCAAGACACCATTTGTACTTCTGACTCCCCATTAACATCAGCTAATAATCTTCTGCTGTCGGCTTCCAAAGCACTCCAGAAGGATCCAAGGCTGCTGTAAGAAAACAGGGCAAGAGAAAAAAGCTTCTTGATCTCGCAAGCAGTCAAATTAAGTTTAGCCCATGGCTTTTGCATGCCTCAGATAACCAGGAAACCAGAAAAATAAAATCCTAAATCCATTACTTTAATCATTTGGGGATCTGAGTTGTGAATTTTGAATTACAACTTGCTAGGAGTTGGCAGGAGCAATTAAACTCCTAGCAATTAAAAGCAGCCATGACCACAAGTTCCCCTGTTTCCACCCGTTTCTCCCTCGAGTGCTGACAAGTTCTCTCTCTCTCTGCTTGCATCCATAGCTGGGTCCCTCCTCCTTCCCTGGAAGCCCACAGCACAACCCCTCCTCTTCTCAGCTGCTTTCCCATGTTGTTCAAAACACAGACAATTTGAGCAGAGGTTCAGCAGGGGCACAGACACTGCTCATCCTGAACAAAGCTTTTGGGGTCAGCATCCCAGAGCAGGAGCTGGGGAAAGCCCTGCTGCAGAGGCTGGCCAGCACTGCTGCTCCTCAGCAGGGACAAAGCCAGGGAGACAGAAAAGTTCCAGCCAGCCTCATCTCACCCTGTTATTTTACTCTGACTGAAACAAACCATTATCTTTGACCCTACTTTCCTCCTAGGATGCAATCACAGCACTTATGAAACGCTGCTGCTTCTGCAACACTCAATCCACAGTGGGGAAATCAGTCCCGTAGGGCTGAGTCTGAGCAAGAGCTACAGACATTCAGTAACCACCAGGTTTCCAGGGCTGTGTGTGCCAGGCTTTGCCTTGGTGACCCTCCATCCCTGTCCTTAGCCCTTGGCAGGAAGGTAACGGTGGCACAGGGAGATGGATGCCAAGGCTGCTGCAGGAAGCCAACAGAGCAATAAATGTCCAACCTCTACTGCAGCAACCAGACTATTCTTACCCTCAGGTGGGTTTGTGCCAGACCTTATTTCAGCTGAACTTGATATCAGCCTTCAGAACAGGTGAAATAAAGAAATCCTTGCACCTATGAAAAAAATACTGCAGGCAAATAAAAGAAGGATAAGAACCCCAAACCAACACATTTATTTGAGGTTAGTGTGATGATACCTGGGTGTGAGAAGTGGAGATTTCTGATTTGCACCCTTCATTCTGTCACTGGACACATCACTTCCTCGAGGACTGAGAGGAAAACACGACTGGGTCACTGCCCGGCAGGAAGATGACCTCCAGGGAGGTCAGGGGCTCTCCCCTGCAGCAGGAAAACTACAAGGGACGGATTCAGAAGAGATAAAGATTATTTTTATTTTGCTTTGCTATTGTGAAATAGACAATCAAAATCTTTTCAAAATAAATAAAGCAGGACTGGGAAGATAATTCTTTACAATAATGAAAGGTATTGCTTTTTTCTTGATCCAAAATGTGAGAGAATCAGGTCAGAACCATGGGTCTTTGCTCTTGTGGGAGATTCCCAAATTCCCAGGAAAACAAATGCCACTGCTGCTCACCAAGTCATCTATTGCACGCAACTGCTATCGTAACTGAGTCACTGACAAGCTACAAACATTTCCCACAATTTTCTGGAAAGGTTGTGGGGCTTTTTCATCTAGTGACTGAAAAGAAAATACCACGTCAGCTCCAGCACAAAAATCCTGAGCTACTTTTCAAATAATTCTTCAATTATATTTAAATAGTAGAAATGCCTTTTGCCATCCTTCACACCTGCTGTCAGCTGAGTTTTACACTGCAGTTTCAGGGAATGAATGCACTCAGGCTCTGCCCCAAGACGTTCACACAGCTGCCTTTTAAGACTATCACATGGACCAGCAGAGGAACACCAGCACAGATTTTTTTTGCTTTGAAACTACCAATACCAACATTTCAGTTCATGAGCTGAGGAAATAAAAAAGTTCAAGTAAATTATCCAACCTCACAGAGTCTGAGCTCCTGATTCCCTCAGTGCTGCAGGAGCAGTCACCCCCGAGTGGCTGCAGTGACAAGGGGCTCGGTGACACTCGTTTGCTGCTGTCCCCAGCACCCCACGCTGGTTGGGGACCCCATGACTGAGGTGGGTGGCCTGGGCAGCCAGGCTGCTCCAGCTCCCACCTCCGTAAACACCTCCAGAAGTGACACCTGGTCACACCAAACAACTCCTGGAGGCAGAGACACTTTGAATAACTGAAAACTATAAACTCCAGAACAAAACAGATGAAGAGAAGGGATAATGAAGAGGATTAAAGTTTCAATATACTTTAGAAAAAAAAATTGACAAGACTTCTTGTCAACTCAGTTAATAAAGAAAATCTTTTGCTGCAGCTGACACGTGCTTCTGATCTTAAAAATGATTTATAAATTAGGAGTAAGATACCAGATGTGCAGATGATGCAAGCATTTGAGATGCATCACTCTTTAAAGTATTTCTCTCTGAAAACTGTGAGAAAGGTCTTGGCAGCAAAATCAAACAGTTAAAAAAAAAAGAAGGGCAAAAAGATACTAATTGTTTCTTAATGGGAGCTGGGACAAAAACCAAAGCAGGACTATGGAAGAGTGGAGGCTGGCTATAATTTTCTGCAGCCTCTGCTAAAGGTTAGCACAGCAGTGTCCTTCGCTGTCTAAAGTCAGTGTTTACGAGGAATGAGCTCTGATGAGAGGAGGACAAGCTCCCTTTGCCCGGCGGGGTCTGTGCACGCCCGGCCCGGCACGGGCAGCAGCGGGGCCGGGCTGCAGCCCTGCCTGGGGATGGCACAAGGCAGCAGCCAGAGACTCACACACACAGCGAGAAGAGAGCAGGGAATGGAGGGAACCGAACAATTCTTAAAAGAGATCTTACTTCAACAAAAAGCTGAAAGAAGCCCGGGAGTTGGCTGTAATCTCAGCCCTAAGAGGGAAAGAAAAATGTCAGATGGTGTCAGCATGTGTTCCTAAAGAGACTTCCTAAGGCTTTGCTGCACTGAATCAGCACAGGATTCTTCAAATCACCACGGGCTAGAAATTTCTATCACAATAAAGCTGTTCTGAGTACTACTGGAGCTTTCTCGCAAAAGTAAATAAACAAAGACAAACAGATGGAAATAATTATAATTTGAATACTTGGAATTGTTCGAGTGCAGTTTTCAACTATCCCAGATTGGCCTGGGCCATAAAAACCAAACCAAACTTTTCCTAGCTAAAGCTAGAAAAGAGGGGAAAAAAAAAAAAAAAAGAAAAGGAATGAAATCACTCCTGGCATAAACAGGTGGGAGTTCCTGGGCTCTTGCACACCCCAGCACACAATCCATGGAGCCCTGAGGGACAGCCTGGCACCCCCGGCACTGCCCACCTTCAAACAGGGACAAGCCCTTGGAGTGGGACTCAAACTGTCAGACATCACCTGGCAATTGTTTGACCAGGTATTTACTGTGGCACACAAGAGCCAGGATGATGGTTTAGCTGCTGTCAGCAAAGGACAGGGCCAGCCAGTGCCCCCCAGCACAGAGGGGGATGGAGAAGGGTGAAGGGGCAGCACCCTGGCACCAGGAGTGCATCCTGTGGCCAGTCAAACTGTCAGACATCACACAGCAACTCAGCACCTTGTTTAATTTTAACTATGGAATATTTAGGCTAATGGAAAATTAAAGGTGTCAGGATAATATATATTTTTTTCCTTTTTTATTTTTTGTCAGGTTTTCCATTTCCTGCTGAACTGGAGCTGCTGCAGACCAGCAACACTGGCTATTCACTAATCTTCAAGCCAGAGGCTGAGGACACCAAATCTTTGCTTTCATGGCAGGCATTTCTCAAATGGAATTCTTTCTCTCCACCAAATTAGCTCACCCTTCCACCAGAACCACAAAGACAGGGTGGTACACACCTGCTCAGTGCCCTGAGCACAGGCTGCTGCAGGTGACACTTGGCAGCCACAGCCTCACTGTTCAGCATTTCAGAAAAAATCCTGTCTAGAAATCTCTGCCAGTCAAGACTTCCAGAGAGCATCATGCCTCCTGTAGAAGCAATCCATTTTATCTACATGCTTCTGTAAATTCTGTCAAACAATTTAAAAAGACAAAACATCAGTTTTGGAAAAAAGCACACCAGAAAGATCTGATCAGCCCATGGTATAATGAGAAGTTACTGGTAGAAAATAAAACTGATAGAAGGAAATGGAAAAATGGTTTAAAACCAAGTATCTCTTACTAGCACTGGGAAAAAATCTGGGGAAGTCCCAAGTCTCATCCATTTATGAAAACATTAGAAAAATTACTGCAAAATACAAGGGGGCACACTCCCATTAGCAACACGCTGCCCTCAACCAAACCTGTCACCTGCCAGTCCTGGAAAACCTCAGACAATCCATTACTAAGCACATGGAGGAATAACTGTATGGGAGAGACTTTCAAATAAATATTTCAGAAGTTTATCAAGATTTCTAATAAAAATTAAAGAAATTTCTGAGAGAAACTTTAGCACGTTTTACTTATAACATCCTTGGAGAGCCATCAAACAATTCAGCAGGAACCACCAGCCCCTGAAGCTTCATGGTGGTCTGCATGAGGAAGGGACAACCCAAAACCTTCTGGCCCTAAATCTGCCCTGGTGCAGGTCACCTACACAAAGTTTGCCCGTGCCTGCCAGCCCGTGGGAGTGCACAGGCAGATATCCCACTGGAGCTGCACTCAATCAATAACTTACCAACCCATTCTGATACAGAAATTACTCTTGAAAAGTCTCCCTTTTTTGATTCTCCTATTGTTTTACAGCTCTTACAGAACTTTGGCAAGAAGGGGAGGAAAGAGGATGTGATGCTGAACAGCCCAGATTGCTCATTGGCATTCTCAACCTTCCTGCTAATTACGTTACGCTGCTTTAGCTGGAACAGACCAAGCCCTGAATTGCAACAAAATTAAGCAAAATCACTTCATTTCCAAGAAACCTGGCAGAAATACCGAGTACACGTGTGTGAGATCCTGAGAACTGATGAAACATAAAATGCTTAATGAGTTTCAGTGAGTAGCTTCCTTACAGCTTGTTAAACATCCACAATCTATCTTCCAACTACACTGCTTAACAGGAACTATGCTTTCCAAATCATTCTTCAGTCTTGTAAGGTATAAGCTTAAGATTTAAAAACAACTATACAATATGGTACTAGGAAATGCACCCAAAACAGAGAGTTTGCTGAAAAATTCCTGATATAAATCTTATTTCAAAAAAACTGAACTGTATCTGACCAGCATCACTAAAATAAAGCTCTACCTCAAAACCTGTATTAATAGTTAAGCATCCAGGATGTTTTACCAGGTTGGGATACAATTAACTTTATGGGAATTTGATACACATTCTCTTTTGCTATTAATAATTTCATACCCCAAAATGATGCTTCTTTCTCCTTTAACCTCTCTAGGAGCCTGAAGTAGCAGAAACTCGATGGAAATTTACTTTATGCAAGGAAACTTACTCAATGTAAGGATCTATGTCAAAATCTCACCATTTCAGAGGAATAAAGGTCACCAGCCACCAGGCTCGTTGCCAAACAATACTGTGATTGCACATCAGTGGGAAGCCATATAAACTTTTCCATTAAAGTTTAACTCTTACATTCATAAAGTTGTCTCTCAATTATCTGCAAATAACTACCAAAACAAAACCCAAACAACCTACCCAACCTTGCTACCAACAGAAGGCATCACGATTCCAGAGAAAGAAATAAACACATTCTTGTAATCAAGTGGGAAAGGGTACAATGGAATACGTGAGAATTCAGGGGTTAGGGATTCAAATATAGTATGTGTTTTTTCCTGCTCTTGCCCTTGGCAATGCTGAGTACCCCTGAAGTCTGATACAAAACATCTTTTTGCCATTTCATGCATGACAGGCTGCACTGTCCTTTTGGGTACGTGTGCTCCCAGGAAACTGAACCCACCCAACTCCCAGCAGGAAAACTCTGGGATTTTGCTCTTCTACCAGCCCCTTGTACTGGGGCCCGGGCAGCAGCTTGGGGCTGCCCATCCAGGACCAGCTGCAGATGGAAGTGCCCCGACGGCCAGCCCTGTGCAAGGTCTCTACGTTGGGCAGGGAGGCAGCTAAAGCCAAGCACTGGCTTGCACACAGAGCAATGAAATGCTGAAGGCAGTCTTTAAAATGAAATCTGGGATTCAAATCATAGGGACATTACTTGCTAAAAGCCACATCTCTTAAGAAGTCCAATTGCAAGCACCTAATATCTGACCCTTCAACACACAGACTCTAAGGAAAATTACACATTAAATACAAGTCCTAGCACACTTGGATAGGAAAAAAAAAATCATAAGCCTACAGCTTTACATCAGGTATTACCCACAGCCAGGGCTTTTAAACCAGGTAAATGGCAGATCATATGCAAACAAAAATTGACTTCACACAATTAATTTTCCTAGAGTGAAAATCCAGGCTGACCTGGTAATTCCTGCTCCTGCATTCTGTCCAAAATGGTCACACGTATTTGAACCATTTGACAATAATTAACATATTTCTATATTATCAACCCTGTACCACTGAAAAAATTGCATGCACAGGGCCCAATTTGTGAAATTAATTTTATTTTTGAAACATGATATCCAATTACAAATAAATAATTCATACAATATAACTCAATTAGGATATACAATGTTCAGGCAGTTCATAGTAACAACCAAGATCACATTGAAAATGAGTTTACATTAAATAACCCATTACAACAATATACAATTGGTCATTCAATCAACGTTTCAGCCTGGTCCAAGGTGTAGGCAAGTTGAAAATTGTTCCTGTTACCAGTAAAGAAACAGATATACACAATTTCATACCGAGTCCAAAGTAGTTAATACACCACAGTAATAAAAATTAAAAATGCTGCATTGCATCACCTAAATGTAGTTCTAGTAAAGAATAAAAAGTTTGTGAATTTTAGCAGGACAAAGGTTATTGCAAAAGAGTTTTATGTCCTATAGCAATTTTTGCATAAACTTACGAGCTTTACAGGGTGTTCCCAATGTCTGGTTTGGGTTCCACACCCTCCTGTGCATCCTGTCGTTAAAGCAGTGGGATGTAGGTACCTGTGATGTTCCCAGCTCCAGTCACACATTGCTTTTCACTTCCATGTCAGCAGGATCTCCCTGCTCAGCTACAGCTCCCCTTTGAGGTGTGCCCCTGCCTCTGTGAGACCTGCAGCAGCAAACTCACTCTTCTGACAGGCAGCTTTTGAATTTCTCATCTACCTCAGAAACGCTACGCTCTGTAAAGAACACTTACATCTAGACTGAATGATAGCCTAAAGCCCTGAAAAATTTTTAAAGAATTGTGAAACTTAAAGGATATTCACAGCATCCCTGCAATTTCTTGGTCAACCATTTTTATAATGAAATACATAGATTTTTCACAAGAGAGTAAGTACTTACAATTTTCAATGATTCAGAGACCGGGTTAAGTTTTTATTTACAAAAGTTTTGTTCAAAATCCCCCTCTTTTGGGGGCCCTTCAGGTGAGGTATATGCACGCCCCTTGCTCTTAGTCTGAACTCCGACTGTTTAAAGTTACAGCTCTTTCCATGACAAAATCCCCCGTGTGAGAGAGACCACTCCTCCCACACAAGCACTTCTCAGTTCCTGTTCAGCTGCCCACAGCCTTTGGGACAGTGCAGTGCATTCCAGCAGGTACTTCTCTTGTTACACAGGGAAGACAAACCAAACAAAAAATATTAAAAAAAACCCATGGAGGGGGAATTCCCAGCTGGCAAGTAGTGCATCCCTGCAGGGTTGGAACAAATCCCTCCAAGGCTTCCTTGTGCTCAGCAAAGCAGGAGCAGGGGTGGCAGCCAGAAGGAGCTGGCAGCCCACGGGAGCAGGGGAGGGAGCCCCACACCTGAGCTGACTGAACATCCCAGCACAGCCCCCTCCACATCCCAGCACAGCTGGCCTCAGTGGGACATGGAGGTACTCACAATCCGGCACTAGTGGAGTCTCTTTTGCTATAAATCCAAAGAAAAAACCCATACTCATCACAAAGATTTTTCAAAGTCTTTCTATCGCCAGCACTGAGACTAAACTTAATGAACTGCTTTGTTTTCACATTCTGTAAAAGAAATGAACGTCCACAATGAATGATGCCTAATGAAACAGGATGCCTAATGAAACAGCAACTATATATATATCATATCCATTTTAAACATAAAAAAATCTGAACTGTAAAATCAAATGCAGTTAGACTGCAACCCCATCTTGTGACTGGATTAGAAAAAAGAAAATAAAACTACTATTTCCAAACCATTTAAAAAGTTTCATTGATGCAATTTCTCAAAACGGGATTTAAACTCTTAGCAGAACAAAATACTAACTTCAGATTTGTTTAACCAAAAGCAGATTTATTTTCTTAAATCTGCTGCACAATGCACCAAGTAATATACATAGTACTTCAGCAATTTATTAATTTTCACTAAAAATCACAAAAATATTTGAACCATGTACAGTCTGTGCTGAGTTCTATTTAAGAACCCGTTGATGGAGCACAGATACAAATTTAAGTGTTAGTAATGTCTAATAATGTGACACTTCCCTATAGCCTTGGCAATTTTTCCACATCTGGATTCTTCAGTCATTTTTCAACATTTCTCTTATCTCTACTTGCCACAAGGTTTTTATTTATGATCTGGATATCTAAAGGCAGTAATCTCAAAAACATGGTTCCAATTTCTTTTTGTTGCTTCTATTTCCATTTGATTACTTACACCAAAATTTACCAAATGTTAACAGTTTTTCATGGACAGCAGCAGGGGAAATCCATAATTAGCACAAACCACCTCATCATTTCATCAGGGAACCTGCTTGATAACCTTCAACTCCTATGAATCTGCTTTCTATAATCAGTGGAGAGCATTAATTAAAAAGTATTTCAGAGATTTATAAAATGAGAATTTGCACATCAAATACCTCCCAAAACCTCATGTCACAAAGACAAACAGCAGGAATTCCCTTTCCCAAACTAAGCTTCTGGCCTTCAGCATTGCTATGTGCTATCATAGAAGGGCACTAAGTGAGCATTAGGACCTTGAGTTTTAGTACTGCAAGTAAATGATACACACATGGGCAATCTCCAAATTAAAGCAATTTTAGGATTTGCTTCATCACAAAGTTAATTGATGTACGCCTTTTCACATTCTCATGTAACCCTGAAGAGTCTTTCCAGAAATATTTTGAAAATAAAATTTACATCTGAAACAAATCTGAACACTTTCACTGAAGATGAAAAGGGGGCCCCATATTTTTTCAAACAATATCCATGGATCTCCACTGAAACAGAAACCGAGATTCCTTCCCAAAGCAAGAATTAGGTCTAACAAACCAAGCAACATAAATAACGCTGGCTGACAAATGCTTCAAATACCTGTTTTTAAAGCAAAAATACTACACAAAAGAACAGAGAATTGAAGGGAGATTTTTAATGGCACAAAGGGCAGCTAGGCACTGTGTGAGCTGAGAACATAACTGTCATTATGACTTTAAAAATCCCC
The DNA here is from genome assembly GCA_013400495.1 of Nicator chloris. Lineage (NCBI taxonomy): Eukaryota > Metazoa > Chordata > Aves > Passeriformes > Pycnonotidae > Nicator > Nicator chloris. The sequence continues at coordinate 15,420 of WAAE01019374.1, read as the reverse complement.
CCAGGAAGATTTGGGTTGCAGCTAGGGCTGAGCAGGGGTCTTGCCAAACCTTCATAAACAACGAAAGAGCCACCGTAATGTCCAAACCTAACGAGAACAGACAAAGGTTGCTACAGTCCCTCTGCTAAAAGGACAGTCAAGCTTGTGAAGTGTTAGGTGAAATTAATGATGGGAGTTCATATTAGCACTACACAGTTCAGCTGTGGATGAAATGGTCACGAGCTATTCAAAAAAGGAGTTTCTGTATCTGAGAGATTATTCTTAGGTTTAGCTTCTGCTGTGTTAATAGCATCTTCTGTATTAAAGGAGCTTTAACTAACACCTGCAAGAGTACCTGCCTTGAGGCAGAGCTGTGCCATGACCACCCTTCCACTTTCAGACAAAAATAAAAGTAACCATTAGGCACATATTGAAGGTGTATTACACAAGCTGGAATGTCAAACATTCTCTCCCTCAGATTTACAGAGAAAAATAGCACAGCAGCAAATAACCTGGTCCTCTGTTCAAGAACTACCTTGTAACAAGCATTTTCAATGTACATAATGTCACAACATCAATACCTTATCTTTAAATAATTAGGTAAAAAAAGGCCCCCAGTATAACCATTTCTTATATAGCCAAGTTCTCTCTATATACATCCAAATTTTAAAGATACAAATAAAACATTATACAGGATCTATAAATGTTTAAAAACTTGAGGCTTCAGAATCCTGGTTTCCCAAAAAGACCTGGGAAAGTCCGCAGACTGACAAGGTAGCGGAGGAGACTGGAAAAAAGGAGACAGACACAAGTTTGCTGCCGTAACATTTTACTAAACTTGCCAGTCATCATGGTGATGTCATTAGAACAGTTTAAGCTGGAAATGAGGAATGGTGGTTTTGTGTGTTGATCTCAAGTGTTGAGTTGAGACAGGCAATTCAAGTATTTCCTATTTGATCCGAGCTCGTGGTCGCAGAGAGGTGCAGGGGAGGATTATTTGACGTTTCTGCCGTACATTCGATCGATGTCCATTTGATAGAACGCTGTGAGCTCTTTGCGTTTCAGTTTGAACGCGTCTGTCACCAGACCAGTCTCTGGGGTCCAAGGATCAGGGCTCAAACGGATCTTTACTGGTATTTCAAACTTCTCCAGGTTGGCTGTAAAAACAAATATTTTGAATAGAGGACCTAAATGTAACCGTTTTCCTTAAGTGAAGCACAAAAGGAGAAATCGCATTCTCACACAGAAAAGCACGTGACCCAAATGAAGAAGCACTCCTCCAACCCCCCACGGTTGGTTTGACAACCTGTGGGGTCACAAGTGGAGTGACAGCATCAGCTAGTACCTTTGTCCAGCTTCCACAGACATACTGGCATAAACCCAGCTGTTCAGGTATCTGTGTAGCTCCCCAACTTCAAAAAAAGCCTAAGTGCATGGAAATGACACCCTCAAAACAGACCCTGCTCTACCAGCATTATGGTACTCATCATCTGGAGAGAAAATCTTCAAATCCATACTACTTAGGTCAGAAAAAATGGGGGAGTTTGTTTTTTCCTGACAGTTCTAAATTGACCAGGGGAATTAAGTTCATATGGGAGCTCTTCCCTGAACTGAAAGAGAGCAGTGCTCTCCATGTTACACCTTCAGCACATAACACTATCATTTGCAACAATTTCTGCTGCGGTTTCAGATATGAGAAAAGAAAAACAAATACCTAAGAAAAGTAGCCAACAGATAACAATAATAAAAAAAAATCTTCTCTTTTCAAGTTGAATTTCAAAAATATACACAAATGTATACCTATCATGTGCAACCTGCCATTTTTAGGTTTTCCTGCCCCTTTTTTTCCCTTTGGCATTAGATTACTGGGTTTGGGTTTTCAGGGTTTTTTTTGCAATTTATCACTAAACCCCATAGTATTTAAAAGTAAAGCCTGTGATACCAAAGTGAACACCAAAACCAAATACAAAATAACATCAAAATCCTTGAATCAAATACTTTCATCAATTTTTAAAAAGTATTTAATTCTCTTTAGAATAGTGTTGCACAAAAAATTAAAGTAACTTTGTACATGCTCTCCATCACAACAGCTTCTGAGAATGACTTTGCCCATGTGCTCATACAGTGAAGAAAACCAGACTAGAGAGGTGGGCCAAGGAAAGAGCAGCTGCAGTGTTAAGACGGCACCCATGGCAGGAGCGTGCTCCTGGGATGGGAGCTGGCAAATATCTCATCAGTTTAATACATTCACAAGCAACGTGGAGAAGAGATGAATATTAACAAGCAGAGATTGCTGGAAGTATGTAGTTATCCAAGGCAGAAAGGATGAGGACAAAGGGCAAAGGGGGACAGAAGGACATCGTGATACTGAGCAATGGCAAAACAGCAGCAAACATCCATTGCAGGAAAGTGTCAAGAGATGAGTACGGAAAATTTCACACCCCTGATGATCATTTCACAAAAATCATTCTGCAGCCATAACTGACAGCATTATGAAAAAAGCTCAGTGCTCAGAAATGGCCAAAAGCAAAAATAAGGCAGAAATTATTACAAAGGACAAACAAAATATCCCTGTGCCACTGCTTCATTCTGCCCCAGAGCAGCCTGACAGAACCACAACCAACACTGGGACTGTTCACTGCCCCTCCCAGACCAGAGCTCAGCAGAGTCAACCTGAACTGGCAGATGGAAGGCCTGGCACAAACAAGGCATTTCCTCACACAAACAAGGCATTTCCTCACACAAACAGGCCAAGCTACAAACTGGCCACAAGATACTATGAACACTGATATGGAATATCTGAGTCATTTTCAAATGTGGCTAGAAGAACTAATGTAAGGAAAGTCTTCTGAAAATTACTAACTACAAAGATGCTGCCTTGGTTTTGGAAACCCTTCAGATGCAAGTGGGAGCCAGGAGAGCCCCTGTCACCATGGGTTTATTTCAACTCTGCACTGGTATGTAGCATGTGACACCTAATGCATGTTATGATTATGGATCTATAGCTGGCTCACAGTTTTTGGACCAGCAGCAAGGTCAACAAGGTAGTACAGGACATCTTAAAGAACACCACACATACACATATATATACAGAGACCTGTACTTGTAAAGCTTCCCTGTTTTTATACTCTTTCCTCAGCTACTGGCCACAGTAAAATAAGCTGCATGAAACAAATGGACTGACCCAACTCGTGCTTTGTTATTGGGGGTTTCTGTATGAAAATCTCACTTTGTACAGGTTCAATGAAATACACACACTCAAGGAAATATTTTAGGGCCTATGCTTACCTATTTCATAGACATTACAGTCCACAAGATTGATAGCATCTACCCAGCCACTCACCTGCCATGGCAGCCTCAGCCAGCACCTTCAGAACCTCTTTTTCCATCTCAGGACTGTTACAGATCTCTTCCCAGGTTCCTTTAAATCCTTTTTTTCGGGCTAGTTCTGCGAGCTCCTTTTGATTTGGCACAACAAATCCAATGACATAAGAATGGAAACTGAGAAGCACAATGTACTTTAGTATGAATTTTGCAAAGTAAACAACTCTTCAAAAATAACATTTCAAGTTGAGAGGTTTATACATCATACAGAGATATTGCTCTTAACAGCTGGCTTTTGTTCACCTGATAATCTTCCTGAAATAGTACACAAGTTACCTCTGCCTGCTTAAAAATAAGTAGAAAGAGAAGCTACTTACCTTACAGTAACTGGATTGCTTCAAGGTGTGCTGTCCATATGCATATTCCACTGTGTCTCATGCCCAAAGCTTTGGGAAGCAGTACCCACACGATGTCACTGTGCCCTGCCTCTCCTCATGTTTTGCAGCCCGGAATGGAGACTGGTGTGCGGCTCCCCTACCTCAGTTTCCTCTCAACTGCAGAATCCAGTTACTGTAGAGGAGTAGAGGACTGCAGTGAAGAGGGGTTGGAGAGCAGGTTGTGGAATGAGCATATGCACAACACATCTCAAAGGATGCCTGCTTCTGTAAGGGAAGTGACTTCTCTTTCTCTTTCAAGTGATTGTCCATACACTCACTCTACTGTTGGCACTCTTTGTCTGCTCCTGACACGCCCAGAACACAGGAAGCTGTGATCTCAAAGTCTCTGGGCCCTAAACCACAATTCACTCTGAAATAGGTATTCAAAGTTTTTCAGATGGTGAAAAGTCTAGGTAAAATGTGCACAGAACCTCACACAGCAGCTTGACGCATTCTAACAAAGCAGATTAGAGCCAGAGTTGAAAGTGATCTCAGAAGAGCTCCTGATCAATTCACCTGCCCTGAAGCAGGGTCAGATACATCTAACAGATGTTTGTCTGCATCTTTCTTGAACATCAGCAAGCACTAATGCCAACATTTCATCACTCATAGCATGGAAAAGCTGCTGCTGATGGCAACTCCTGACTCTTCCTCTTTGCAGTTTACCTCAGAATAGTCAGATGTCCCTCTCTTTTCCACAGAAGCTATTTATTCATTCACAGATTTTCCTTGTCACCTCTTTAGTCTTGCTTCCTTTCTTAGGTTTATTTAGACATATCAGCAGTGCCCTTTCCTCCTAATTCATGCCAGAACAGGTCTCTGACCAGACACTGCCATTTTTTTCCTGGAGTCTTTTCATGAGTTCCATCTCTTCAGATGTGCTACACATAGAACTCAGACCCTTTAATACTTGTTAGAGCAAAGGGATCATTGTGCATTTTGTGCCCTTCACCTTCTTATAACAGTATAGCACTTGTGGACTCATGTCAGCTCCTACAGAATTGCTACCAACTCGTGGTTCTCACCCTTAACTTCTGCAGTTCATTTAGCTGTAAGTAAAATTTACAACTCCTCTCTTTAAACTCACTGCTATTTTCAAGCAAATATCCATCTAGCCCAGCTTGCTCTGAATTCTCATCCTATCCTCCCCTGTGGCTTTAGGTTAGGGTTCCCTTCCATCCTAACTATCTACAGATTTATTAAATCTTTTCAACTCTCACCAGACAGATCATTAATACAAAATATGGAAACTTAGCCCTAGCATGCAGATTACTGTAGCTATACCCTTTAAGGTCTTCAAGATAATTTTAAGATACTAGCTCTAAATATGCTTTTCCCTAGTGCATATTGCAATTTTCTCCTTTGTTACTGGCATGAATTAAATGGGCATCTGACAGGGGTTGAAGACTGCACCAGAGCCCATTACAGATTTCCCTGGCAGCAGCACCATCCCAAGCTTTGCCTGCCAGCTTAAAACCATTCTCATTTTTCTCTTCCTGAGAATGTATTACAGGATGATTTCAGGTTAGCCTCACTATCACTACTGCTTGCATCTCACCTCCTGCCTTCACCTCTGCTCCATTTTCCCCCATGCACACTCATGCTGTACTCTGTACTGAACCCTTGTAACTCTGCTCCCTACTGTGTAGGTATCGTGTGTGAAGGCACCTGGGACACAGAGGACTCTGGCACTTTCATCCCCGGTTCCTGTAGTCTTTTGACATGGCTCAAGATCATGTCCAGCAATATCACCAGGGTCTCCAGGGGTAAACAGCATATAGAAGTTACTAGTTGGCTGGGTAAGCATCAAACTTCCTGTTCATCTAAAATTCAGCCCCTTCAGTAGAAGTGTACTTGTTCTGGACAAAGAGGTTCATCCAATTGTTTTTTCCTGGAAGGAACATCTTGCAGGCTCACAGTTCCTGGTACATGTAGTTTTTCATTCTGTGCCACTACGTTAAATCTTCACTTGTTGCAGTTCAAATGCTAAAGCATTGTTTTGTCTTGAGAGGTATCCTAAAGGTACATCTTCCCTCTGGAGCAGTTACTTCCCTCTTGCTGCTCCTTATGCTGATCTTTTGTACTTGGTAGCTTTGTCTTGGAAGTGATTTTCAGAGGAAATTTTCAGACTTTGGTCCTCAAGACCTCCTTAGTCATCTCTTCCACGATGAAAGATTTTGCCAAAATGTCTGTCCTACACTAGGCAGCCTCACTGCCTTGCTGTGCTTACAATTCTACCTATGTATGGCTCTCAGACCTATGGTCAGAAATATATTTAGTGGCACTACATATATGTATCACTGTTTTTATTCTGTAAAGTCTGGTCCTTATCTGCTTGAGATTACTGAGAACTCTCTCAGGTTTTTTGCCATGTCTACTCATTCCTCAGGTAACTGAGCTACTCATTTTGCTAAGGTGATGCTTGAAACCCACTGTTTCCAATATGTGTCTTGGATGGGTGAAGTGTTGATAAAGCAGTATCCCCTGACAGAGCTCTAATCACTATTCCTTTCAGCAAATGTTTTTATTCCTTATCTCACTTAATTTGTCTGAAGTCAATACAGCTTTTGAAGCAGCAATATCATGCAAACAATTCTGGTTCCCTATTACCAAGTTCAGAAGAACTTTACACCCTAATATTTAAGGGCAAATCACATATTAAACTCATTCGTAAAAGTCTGCCCTCCTTGTCCTTTTGCACGTGGGAGACAGAACAGCTACAAATAAAGGACTCCTCCTGCATATGAGATCACCCAAAGTATAAGGTGAGGCAGGACCCAAGAAAGGTCACAGGCACTGCTACAAAACCTGTCTGAGCTCAGACTGCTGAGGTGAGCACATGCCCACAATGAAATGTGCATATGGACAATCATTCAGGGACTCTATCACATGGCTACTCAGGCCACATTACACACATAACATATTAAGAAAAAGTAAAGCAGCAACAGAAAAACCAATCTGGAACATCTTGCCTTGTTAGTCCTTGGTCTGGACTCTGGTTTGTAAATGACCTTTAAAAATTGCTCATAGGTTTTCCTGTTGTAAGTAATAGACAGGACATGGCCTATCAGAGTCAAGTGTCTGGCTGGCAAGTGCATTTTAGCTTCCAGTGTTGTGTTGAGCTGGCAAAACTAACACAAAAATTTGGTAGCACGAGTTCAATAGCGAACTGCAATCCTGGAAGAGAAGAAATCACATGTAGGAAGTTCCTTCTCCACAGATTACAGAGGGTGCTTAGAACAGTCACAACTTCAGGCTGTCAAAGCCAGCAAATATGAGATTCAGTCAGTGGGTCTAAATCACAAATAAAGCTTAGAAGAACAGAAATTTTCTTAGCAAGTTCATCTTACTTTCTGATCCAAAACTGCCAACACTGCAGTTACAGAATGACTAGACAACCCCCCCCCCAAAGCTACAGAGAACCAGGTGAACAAACCAAAAGTTAATTGGTTTATTTATTACCACTGAGCAATTCTCTGGTATGCTTATCCTGGCTTCTTTCTAAGTGAAGTGGGGCTTTTTGGGCCATACTGAGAATCAGAGTATTTCTGACCATTCAGAAGCTCCAAAATAGCTTTCCAAACATCAATGTCAAATGTCAACAGGAAACAAAGACCACCTGAGGTATATTTACCCAAGCAAGGGCTAAGAAACTCTAGAAATAGAAACTGAAGACATATTTGAGCCCTTATCATCTCATTTATTGGTACACATATAAAGCAAATAGAAATGACATTTGATTGTCATTTATTGTGCATTTGCACAGTGTTTAGAGTGTGTTTTTTTCTCAAGCTTCAAGGTGGTGTACCGCAGGGGTAAAGAAAAGCAACTTTAATTCACAAGCCAGCCATTGGTGGTTTTTTTTCCCCCACCTTCCTCTGAAGGACAAATCACAACTAAACACAGAAAGGAACAAGGTGTACTAGGGCTAAAGGTAACAATCTCTGAAGTGCTTGAGTGATGCCTGTAATTAATGCAAAAGAGCTCAGCAGCTTTTCAGATTGGGGAAGACTCATCATTGGTATTCTCCAATAAATGATGACATCAAATGAGAAAGGAAAAATAAAAATGGATTTCAGATCTTTTCATTTTGATAGAGTTATAGTTCCATTGTACTAGAAGTAAAATCCTTTAACTGATTAAAAAAATTCCACACATTGAGTGGCAAAAAATTTTGCTTATGGCTTCAAGAGGACAAAGAACTGAGCAGTAACGAAGTATCAGCTGCTCTTACCTGCTTGCATATGCACAAATATTATCCACCAGTGGGAGATTCTTCAGAGCTGCTTCTACTTTGCCCAGAGAAACATATTCTCCTGCCTGCAGTTTTACAAGATCTTTTTTGCGATCTATCGAGGAAGAAAGGAATTAAGGCTTAATGACAGAACAGGAAACTTCTAAATATTGATTGTAAATTTTTCTGAAATGCACATTTAAAGATCCAAACTGACTCATGTTTGGTGAATGTACCAGAAACCTCTAACGTCAGGGTTCCAGTCTGCATTTTATCAGTCTGTCCTTCCCAGCAAAATGAGGGACATTACAATTCCATGCATTTTCTGCCTTCAAAAGAGCATTTCCTATATGACAGCACCATCATGTGCACAGAAGACAATCAGGACTATGCAAAAGCCACTGTCTGCCAGGAGCACACATCATGTGCTGTCTGGCCCAGACCCACAAGGCAGGATATGCACCATTTGGTGACATTATGTTATTTATTTCAGGCTAAATCCATATTTAAAGAGCAACTGTTCACCTTTTACTTGAAAAACAACAGCAGGAACCAAAAATTATTCCCAAATTACTTGAGGTTATTGTACACAACCTTACAAAATTATACAATATAAGGCAGCTTATCTACTCAATTAGCTTATATTTAACTCTCTAATTACTACCCAGTCTAACTTAGGGAGTCAATGTTAAGATTGCTTCAAAATGAATCAAAAATCAGCTTCTAAAACACCCAAACAAATTTATATTAATATATCAGAACTGCCCTGGGATACATGGAACAGCTTTAGATTGCATGACAAGATATGGAGGTTTTTCTCATTACTATATTTCACAGCCCTGAAAAACGTGTGTGTGTATCAACATCTATACATATACATGTTTACCTGAATTTATTAACTCACCAATAATTTTCAGACATCCATCATGATGAAACTCTCCAATGTCCCCAGTATGGAGCCACCTCTGCCCATTCTCATCAACAGTGAAATCTTTTCTGGTTCGTGCTTCATTTTTGTAGTAGCCCACAGTCACATTCTGCCCTCCTATAAGGATCTCACCTCTAGGATATGGTTTATCAGTGTTGTAATATCCACCTAAAAGGATGGGGAGTTTTACTAAGTTTATGAGAATGAAAACGTGTTTCAAAGCAAAAAATTGTGCCATCCTTCTGGCAGTAGTAAGTAATGTGCTTTATCAGTTTCACAAAGGCTCAAATAAAACTGAATACCTTTTTATTATAATTCTTAAATATAAAAATAATTTAAAATATATTAAATAATTTTTTATTATTTATTACTTTGCCTCATAGTTTAGAAAAGAAAAAATCCATAAGGTTTTGCATTAGTCCAAAACACACTTAAGTATTATGCATTTCTACTCTACAGTACATAAAAGCCTACAGTGAAAGACATGCATTTCAAAATTTATTATATGTATTTTATCAAGTATCCATTAAGCTTCTATTCTACATGCCAATTTTTAATGACTTGAAGAATAATATTATGTAGATTATTTTAAAATAATTTCTTAATGGCAACTGAAGGTATCGTGAATACTACCTAGTCAAAATGCCATTTGCATTGATAGCTTCTCTCTGGATATTTCCCTGTTTTGAAACAACTGAGGAATTTATTTTACCTTTCTTCTCAAGAGCAAGCTTTTTTAGGCAAAAGTAGCACTTAAAACACAAACAGCAAGAAAGAGTCTTCTACTTACTGCTACTGAGCAAAGCCCAATAGAAAAACACAGTTCTTACAAACACATTACAATTTAATCACAAGCAGGAATTCTCACCTTCTTCCCAGTTCATTAACTTGACTTCACAACAGACCAAAGGTGCTCCCACTCTTCCTGTAGTGTAGTCCCAAACTAGAATTTAAATAAGTGCATTTTCAGAAAAACAAAACCCAAAGCTGCTTAGAAAACAAAATCTTTTGTTGTCATGCATCCTCAGTGAAAATTAACTGCTATTTATTTCTGAACTTTAACTCACAGAACCAAACTTCCAAGAAAACCCAACGGATTTATCAAGAGAAGACAGATAAAATTCTTATCCCGCTAAGAGAGCAGACTGCTGTATTAACAGATACCCTCAGTTACTAAAAGGCAACTGAAACCATTAGGTTCTCTTACATGAAATTAAAGCCTGGTGCTAGAAGATTTTAATTCCTGACATCTCAAAATACTCAACAAAATCTGAAAAAAATTATTCAGTTCACGTGGTAAGTACAACAACACCAAGATCCCGTTCATGCTAGAACGGGCTGCTCTACCACGAATGAGAACACTCCTTTTACACACAGGTCACCTGCTTGAGCACAACACACCCAAATCAGCACTGCCACTGTTTTACACCTTTTTGGGAACACCCGATTCCAGGATTCCCTGATGGCGTTTGGCGGCACCACCAAAGGAGCCGGCGGGAAGGGCTGAGCCCCGCCCGGGCCGAGCCCGGTGCCAGCGGGCCGCGGTGCCACCCACCTTCGGTGATGGTGCCGGCCCCAGCGGACTCGGTGAGGCCGTAGCCCTGCCCCACGGGGCAGCAGAAGCAGATGTTCATGAAGCGCTGCGTGGCCGCCGACAGCGGGGCGCCGCCGCACAGCAGGATGCGGATCTTCCCGCCCAGCAGCATCCGCACCTTGCGGAAGATGAGGCTGAAACGCAAAGGGAAAGGGAGGTTTTGGCGCGGAAAAACAAAGCAAGAGAGCACCCAGTTTTGGATCTGAACCGAAAGTTTCCACTGTCTCCAAATACACTTTTATGATATCCAAAGAAAACCCTGAAGGAGCACATTGAAGTTTTCAGAAATACAGGCACAGATTTCTAAGATTGTTTCCATGTTCTAGTTTGAAGATGGGTTAAATGTTTGAGAATATTGATTTAATGAGGCAGTAAAGTTGCATGATTTTCTCCTAAAAATACTTTAAGTTGCATAAATTTTGCAAATACATTATCTGTTACTCTCACAGAACCCCAGAGTTAGACTCAATGATCCTGTGGGTTCTTTCCAGTTTGAGGTATACCATTGCTCCATTCTGTGAAAATGTGGAGTCCACAGTTTTCTGCAGAAATAAACTTCTCATCTTACCCAAAAATTGTATAAATCTATTATTAAATTCCTGATGAAGATGCAAGAAATGTAGATTTTCAATCAGTTTCAATTAAAACAACACTCACTTGAATTGTATCAGTAAGTATTTAAATCCATCACCCAAACTCCTGATCTGTCATTTCAGCTTACGCTCAAGTACTGATTTGGTCATGTTCAAAGTGTCAACAGTAAAATGAAGAAAAGCACAAAAACCCCAGATGCTGCTCCTGTGGTAAAGACTCTGATTTTTTGATGCCATTAAAAATGAAGGTAACATTACCTGTCGCAGAGCGGGGTAGTGTAACCTTTGGAAATCTGTTCCATTTTGTAGTTGTAGGCCAATATAAAAAGATTCCGCTGGAAACTGGTCATTTCATTCACTTTATTCATGACGTTTTTGTAGATTCGATCCATAATTTCCTAGTTACGTAAAAAGATGAACTTGAACTCAAAGAAACAGAAATCCTGAATTCAGTACAGCAAAAAGAAAACACAACCTAGGAATTCAAGTGAGCTTCAGGTGACAACCCACTCCCAGGTTCCCTCCTCTTCCCTTGCTAAGAGACAGCAAGATGCTCATGGAAAAGAGGAAACCAAAATCTGAGCAGGAGCAGCAGTTAACCCCCCCACTGCCTGCTGCCAACTCTCTTTATTCCACTCTTTCACTGTAACAAACAAGAAATGACTAATTAAAACGCCAATCAAATCTCTATCGCTAACTTAACTTTGAAAATGTTTGATGCTCATATCATGATTGTTTATCCCCAACACACAAATAAGTACCCAAATTATTATTTTAAGGCAGCTTAACAGCAAAGATTCTACTTTTTCTATTTAGATGGTCATGGTATTAGTTTTGTGGCTAAAAAATTGAATTACAAATTATATTTTAAAAAAGATTTTAAAAATTATTCATCCTTCAGTTACTTACCGGAACAGCTGCCATTAGAGTCGGCTTAAGTGTAGTAACATCCCCTTTGCTTCCTTTCTTTATTTTAGAAGACTAAAGTGAAGAACAAGTTTACTAGCAGACACATTCAAGATCTTTAACATCAGAAACAAAATCTGTACTATTTTTAAAGAAATATTACAAAGATTTGACAAAAGTAATTTTTTTTTTTAATTTCTTTTTTGTTTTTTTTACCATAAGGACTTACATCTACAACATACCTGGTCAGCCAGTGTCTGAGGGGAAGAGTAACCAATGCGGCACCCGTGAGACAGACACACAAGCTCAGCACTCAGCTCCAGAACATGGGCAAGGGGCAGGTACCCAATATAAATGTCTTTTTCCCTGCAAAGAATTTTTGGAAGATAGGTTTATGCTGTACTAGAGTCCTCAGATGCGTCATTAAGCACAATTTATGCAAAGTTGACTGCAGAAATGGAGAAAGTAGAAAATGCCTTTGAGCTTGAGAGCCTATTTCAAATCATGTGGGGTTTGTTTCAAGAGCTGTGTACTTCACACTGTAGGTTTAAGGCATGAAAAAAGGGTGATGGTTACTCTCAGTGGATGAGATTAAAAACGGCATCAAACAGTAAGAAGCCAAAGAATTTAAACATGAACCAAGGGAAGCCCTGCTTAGGGAGGCTTTCAACCACTCTAGTGCAAGGTGGCCACACAGGTTTTTGTGCCCTGGTCTTGCCCACATACCAAAGAGGAGAGAACAAAAAGCAAATGAAGTAGTGATGTCATTTAGTGCAGTGCTGGAAGATGCTCAGATGTCAGTGCATAGCATCATGTGCTACAGCAATATAAACCAGTCCGTATTTTACACAGGAATTAATATAAATTTAAATGCAACTACATGACTTGTTTATTTGCTGGTAAGTAACGGTTGGTACACACCCCAGATTTGGGATCCTCTCAGCCATTCCAGTTATCCCAGCAATTATGTTGCAATGGGAGATCATAACTCCTTTGGGAATTCCTGTGGATCCACTTGTGTACATGATCACTGCGATATCCGAGGGCACAGGCCTGCATGGCTGCTTGTTTCCTGCAAGTTGTTAAAAAAATAGATGTGAGATGTGTGGACAGCCTCTTGGGCTGGGAGATCTGACACACTGACACATTTCAGCAGCCACTGAAATACAGCACCACAGGACTCTTGCTATTAAATTCTGCTTTTGCTTAAAATACTTTGGTCAAGCTTAAGTGCCTTCACAAAGTGTACGAACTTTGCATTAGCTCAGCAATTCTTTGACTGATTGTCCTTATCTACCACAACAACAGTTTTCCTATTATTTTTCCCCTGCTCCTCCAGTGAGGAGAAAAACAGGCAGAGCTTTGGCTTACCCAAAGCACCACTGAGCATCGCTGCCTCAGGAAGGTTCCCTGCCCTGGTTCCACAGGGCCACAGGGTCCATCCTTCTGTGCCAAACTCCTGCTCCCCGTGCTCCTGGCAGGGAACAACACACTGCCTCATTTGCAACACCTGCACCAAAGCACTGCTGGGCCAACCTCTGGTGCAATCTCCATAAATATTTAAAAGAAGTTCAACAGCTTTAATTGGATTAAAGTGCTTTTTAAATACTTGTGCTGAGTGCAAGAAAATGCAAAAACTACTGTGCTTACTCAGAGGAAACTGCATCACACACAGTGCAAGTGGCAGATTGCACACAGTGAATGAGAAGCATGAAAGCAACATTTAATCATTTTCCACTCAATGAATCCTGCCTATGAAATACACAGAGGAAAAAAAAACAAAACATAAGCAATAGCTCATCTACTTAATATTAATTGGACATGCCTGACCATAAACAATTCATTATAGCATTTCACAGTTTATGAATGGTTAGTTTGACAAAAATAACGTTCCTCTATTGTAGTGCAGAGTATGCAATATTTAAGACTGAAAAAAGATTAAATACCTCTTTACATGCCATATAGATTAACAAATTTCAGGGAGCTAATGAATTACAGCCAAAATTTTCTGCTGGTGTTGTATTAAACTGTTTTAGTAGTACATAAAACTGGTATATCAAACAGGGAAAAAGCATCTTCTGAAGAAATTGAGATGTATGGAGCAAATCTGCCATTCCCCTGATCATCAAGATCAGATGGATTGACCTCTCCCTCTACTCCCATAATACAATCAAGCATTCCTGTGCCTGCAGTAGTTAAGAGATTCTGAAAACACAAAGGATAAAAACAAAAGAAAGCAACTACTGAATATATTGAAATTTTAAAATATAAGGATAGGCAGCTCTTCAGAGCCAAGAATAAAAATTTCTTAAGATTACAATTAAAATAAGTTCTAGAATTCTGAACTATAGTTCTAGAAAAGTTACACAGACCAGAAATAGATTTCAATGAATTTACACAGATTGATGCTTTCAGAAATGCAATAAGTGACCAAGTTCTATCAGATTCACATGACTATTTTACATTTTGCTATTTGTGAATTTTACAAAACTTAATGGTAACAAATCACTGATTTCTCTGGTTATAAAACACACAACAATCTTCCTTTTGTGTCCTGAATAACCCGGTTTTAATACATCTGATCATAAGAATGCTTTCTAAGTTTCTATCCTGAATTAATTGCTTATCCTAAAAACTATCCTTCAACCTGTGACACTTGATTGTGGAGTCAATTTTTACTCTGTTGAAAACCAAAACAAAACAAACTTACACCCCAAAAAACAACCACCTACAACCAAACCAAACCACACAGATTTTATTTAAAGGAAAAGGAGGTAAGAACAGGTTAAATCTGCATAATTTTGAAATCTGCAGTTTCTTCAAGTTTACACAACGGGGTCAAATTAGGGCACCAAAAGAGATGGTCTGAACAGGAAGAACCTACCAATGTCTGCCTTGGCCCCCATGGCTTGCACAGATGCCATGGTGTGAACAATGACACCCTTGGGGAACTCTGCCCACGTTGTGGGTTTGCCATCCACTGTAATTATATGTCGCAGTAGTGGAACTTGAGAAACAATTTCCTGTGGAAATGAAAAATGGGTTCAGAAATTAAAAATTAGTTTAACCACAAGAAGTAAAAAAAAAACCAAAAAAAAACAAACAACAAACCAAGAACAAAAACCTCCATGCTATCTGCTGTATACTTTTTAAATAGCACTAATACAAAACACCTCAGAACTTTAAAGGATAAACCTGCCAAGCTCAAATAGCTGCAAAGCTTGAAGCTTTCCAATTTTAAGTCCAAGAACTTCTCCAACCATTCACTGATTTCTATTTTGTTTCATGAAAACCCCACAAATAAGACTGCAATGATTTGTAGACATAATTGACTTTCCCTTCCCACAGAACACTGAGAGAAATTGGTGATAGAGCTCACAATAATTCTTAGGTTGCTCCTTGGTTATGCTATTTAAAATAAGCAA
>WAAE01019371.1:0-16081 GCA_013400495.1 Nicator chloris | reverse complement strand
CCTCTAGCCCAGCTGGGCGGGGCGGGGCGCGGCGCGGGGAGGTGGGGAGAGGAGAGGAGAGGAGAGGAGAGGAGAGGAGAGGAGAGGAGAGGAGAGGAGAGGAAGATATTTCATGTCCTTTAAACATTTTTTTTCCCTCCTTTTCAAACAGAAGCATAGATATTGATGCAAGCCATTTAATAGTTTCTGGCAGTAATTCTACCACATCCCCTTGCTCATATGAAGTATATTTTCTGTAGCTTAAAACAGTATTTAAGTACGCTCTCATGTTTAAAGAGCTTCCAGAATTATCTGAAGTTTTTGCAAGATGCAGAAAAATAGACTGCAGCAGTTGTATGTTGTTATATTGTTTAGGAAAAAAAATAAAGAAATAGTAATTCAAGTAATTATTTTAAAAGCTGTTTAAAAATCAGCTAAAATGGGCTTGATCCATAAATCAAAGGTAATCTTAACTTTCAATTTTCCACTTAATTTTTTTATTATTATTTTTTTGAGAAATATTGTGCATTAATATAAGAAATTTTATATTGACATGGGACTGACTCATGTGAACTCAGGCGTTATTTCAAGTAATTTCATTTGTGTCTTCCTTGAGACATAACATCTTTTAGTTTTCATTTTCTTAACAATAGTTATTATGGATCCAGGGAGGATAAAAATGTGGGTTTTGGAAGGTTTTTCAGTTAGACATCCAAGAGTTACTTATGTATTAAGGACTGAAGCCCAGGTGTTCAAGTCTTAACAAAAAGGACTTGCACAGGTTAGCATGTTCTGGGGTTTTGTTTGTAAATATTGTTAGTTGGTTGGTTGTTTTTTTTACTTCAAAGCAAAATATACATGGAGAAGGTTTTGCGTTTGGACTAATTCTGCTCCCAGTCCTGCTGATCGCTTCAGATCTGCACAGGCTGAGAAATAAGCAGAAGATCACAGCTGGCTGATCAAGATGCCTGTGGTCATACATGTTGATTTTAGGCCTCTTGTGTCTTCAAACCTGTGTGTGTTGTGTCCCTCCCCAGATCCATTTTGCCAGGGTACTGTGGATTTGTATCTGGGGAAGACCTTTCTGAAAATGCAGCATGTTTGTATTTGCACCCTGCAATTGCTCTATGGACAGATGCTTGCTTCTGACCTTTGCTCAGCACTTCACCCATATCTCAAGCCCTAGGTCTGCAAGCCTGCAGGTGTTTCTAGGCAGAGCCTTAAGTTTCAGTAGAAAGCTGCTGTCAAGCAGCTGACATTGTGTGTAGAAGGAAGGCAATGTGTTCACAAAGAAAGCACTTAGTTCTTCAATTTCATCTGATCAGGTCTCACTTTATTTTAAAAAATAGCAAGTCTTTCGTGTTTCAATGTGTCATGACTAAAATGTCTACAGACATTTTACAGATACAACTCAAATGCATAAACAAATAAATCAGATTTGCCAAATGAATTATAAAATACTCTAGCTTTCCCTTCCTGAGTACACCATGAAGATGTTGCATGGGAAATGCATTGGTGATGCATGGAAATTTATCTGCATCTAAAGTGTTTCCTGATTTCTTCACTCATACTTGTTACCAGATGGTAAACCACACTTCGCAGACCAGGCATTTCTCTATTTAGATCTCTACTTTGTGCAGGCTCATAACTTCAGGTCTGAAGAAGTCAAGTCTGGGAACATGTTCCTCTCAGTACAAACCACACACTCAAGACATCTGGTCCAAGACCATCTAAATATTCACTGAATAGCCTGGAAAGTAGGGAGGTTGGAGAGTGCACTGAATTTTGAGGACAAGCAGAACTGATGAAGAATGTGTTGTAGCACAAGTCATCCTTCTGAGAGTGGTGCCTCAGCAGCCCTGGCTCTCTAGGCAATATGCTGCCAGCTCCAGCTTAGGTCTTGCTGATTCAGACAAGGAAAAGTGCTCTCTGCAACCATGTGGTGAAACCAGCTGGAATGAAACACAAGTGCCACTGAGTGACAAAAGTGGCTCATAGTAACTAGTTAGACTGATTCTCTTTTAAGAAATAAGTGGCATACTCATAAAATTTTATAATACACTCATGATGGAAACTATGATCTCCCAAGAGTATATAGAGTATTTCCATCAACACTGACAGGTGAAACTGAGTGAAACAGAGTCAGTGTCTTTGGCCACATTGTAGACTTAGAAAACATCTTGGGACATCTTAAAGTCTCTGCTATCATTCTCTGCTTAAAACTCCATTGCAACTTTATCTTATAGCGTGTGAGATATAAAAAGATGAGACTTGTTTCTGGACCCTACAGGTCTAAATGGAAAAGTAAGGACAAGATCTCTCCTTTAACTGCAGGAAAAATTCTCACTTTTTATCAGTTCAAATGAAGCCTTTTTCTTGAACCGAATACATCATACCTAATGTATAATCTCAGCCTTAACTCAGCAGGCAAAAGATGACAAGCTGTGTTGTCCTGCTTAAGGATATATTGGAGGAGAATAAGTAATAGAGAATTTATCTACTTCAATATTTGTGGTGTCTTTGAAGTGCTAATAATATTTGTAAGAGTTTATATGTCAGGTTAACACCTGCTCTGTGAGCTTGCAAGAGAGATTACAAGCAATGAATCATTTGCAGATTTGGTTTTTTTCCTCCATAGTAAAACCACTAAGATTGTCCCAGTTGAGGTATCACTTTAACTTGACCACTTTTTTTTTTTTTTGACTGAATTTTCAGTCAAAGAATTTTAATCATGAGAAAGTTGTTTCTGACAGATGCATCCAGTGAATTAAGTTGAAGTTAAATTTATGAAGTCATATCAGTGCTTTTGTTTTATACAATCTCTCAAAAACATTATCTTTTAAAAAATAACATAAAGACTAATTCAACAAGAAACCCCAAAATTTTGAAATTATAAGTGGATGCAGCTGTGGTACCATACTGCTCTTGCTAGCTCCAGCTTCCCCCAGAAGTGATGGGACAAACACAGATATGTTTGAGTAACTTTTAAGGAATAAAAAGTTATAGGAGGCAAGGAAAGTAGCTGGAAGGTCAAGGCTGAGAAGCAGAATATTTCTCGAAAGAGATGGATTAAGGGAATAGGTGTAGGAATATAGTCAGACTGGTACAGAGAAGTAACTGAAGTGCCAAAACAGAGGAGAGGAGGACAGGGTGAAAACGCTCTGTGCCTTACAAAACAGCAGTATGCCATGGGATGTTTCCTTTCGGATGAGCTGTCATTATCTAAGTGTATAGGAAGTTTGCAATGGAAAAAAACATGGCACACAGGACATGAAGTGACATCATTTGTCTCTCTGCCTGATTTCTCTACCCTCCACATAGAATTTGGTAGGTGGGGAAGGAAAAAAGTCTGGATGTGATTCTTCTCCATCCCCACATGTTTCTCCTTGCCCTCAGAAATCTCACAAGACTCCAACTTTTCTCACAAGCTATTGGTAAAGAAGGTTTCCATTGTTGCCAAGGATTTTGAGAGATTGGCTTGGAGAAGTGTTTTTTCTTTGGGGAAAAAAGGATTACACATGGGAATGCAGAGATAAACATTAAAAACAAGGACAGTAAGCAATTTAGTTGTACTGAGGCTTGGGCAAAGAGATGGAAGGAGGCTTTACAATTTGTGTGTTTCAAGGGAAGTTGCTAATGGGCTGTGTGATCTCCTTGCCAGGCCTGTGATGAGTTGACATGTTTCAGCCATGAGGAAAGGGCATTGGCATCACCCGTTGCAGCTGGCTGGTCAGCTGCCTGGAACAAGTTCATGGCTTTTGGCCAGTTTCCATTGAGCTAGTAAAGCCTCCTTTAAAAAAATCCCTGCACCTGGCACTGTTCAGGAAAATAGTTGGTAGACTTATTGGAGAAGAAAAAGCCTGGTGAACACAGGCATTAAAAGCCCTAAAAGTTAGATTTTTGTATATTATACCCTTCTAAAAAATTAGCAACATGTATTTTTTAAAAAAGGATTTTTGGGTGGGGAAGGGAAAGGGAGAAGCTGGTGACTCTGGAAGCAGGTGGCCTCCAAGTCTCTGCTGGATCCAAAATTCTTGCCAAGATGAGCAGGACTTGTCTTTGTACAAACAGTACAGGGCTGATCTTCACAGTGTGCAAAGAGTAACTTCGATGCAAGGATCATCATTTTAAGAAGTGACTGTGACACTGTGGCTGTAACTGCAGATGTGCCAGGAGCCATGTGAAGTTCAAAGCCTCTTTTCCAGCTCCAGACTTGGATGCCTACAGAGGGGAAACCTGCTGAGCAGGCCACTGCAGAGTGAGCCAGGAGTGTGTTATGCTGGCAGGGTAGTACCAGGAGGCAGGGCAGGATGTGTAGTGACTCTGCCTGTGTCGTGACGAACGTGAGCAATCTGGTGTTTGTCACAGGTCTTAAAACTAAAACTGAGCATAAATAAAGCACCCTACCACAAGTGAGCAGGATTTTTGTAGTAGTTTCCAGGAATGAAATCAAACCTAAACTGCAAGGGAAATATTCTCTGCCGTATTCAAAGTTTGTGTACAGAACGTTTCAAATAAATGCTCTGTAAAAATGATTTAATTCTGCTGTGATTATGAACTTGCACAAACGTGCTGTTTCACATTACTCTCTTAAATCTGATTAGTAACAGCTGTGACTACATAAGTCCCCCAAATTTTATTTTCTCAATTGAAAAGGGTTGAAGAAATCCTCAAATTATTGTAAATGAAGATTTTGTTGGTATTTTAAGCTAAGATAGCCTCGACAACAACCCAGCAATAATAATGTGGACACATTCCTTCTTGGAGAGGCTGCAATGAACTGCCTTTAGTTCAGACAAATAATCTTTTCAGTTCCTGGAGCACTCTGTGAGTATTAGCTGCTTGTGCTGAGCAAGTACTAAAATCTAACCAAGTAATAAACGGTGCTGCTCAGTGACAGGCTGTTTAACCCATAGCAGGCAGCTCAGGCTTCGTTGTGAGCTATTCCCTTTCACCGTGCAGACTGGCTGCAGGCAGTCATCCCCTCCTACACACACGGGTATTGCATATGTTTTCTGACGGTAGTGTTTGTTTACCACTCGTGACTGTGTTGGTTTATGCACCGTGTGGTGCTCTGGGACAAGACAGCAACCACACACTGTAGACAAGGGCTGTCTTTCCCACCCACTCCTCCCGCGCACGGAAAATGTTCCCGGCTGGTGGGGCAGGGAGTGCTCTGCCGCCCGTGCTCTGTGCTGGTGAACCCATTGCTTGGGTATCCCCCAAAGAGGATAAATCTTACTTCTCATCACAGTGTGCAGCAGTTACACCTGTGTTAGAGGACAGACATCCCTGTCCCCAGCTCTGCCATGCTCTGCTGTTGCTGCCAGCACTGGCTGGCCTTCTGCATGTGACTGCAACCTTCTTCTCTGCAGTCCTTGATGGCAGCAAGGGCTACAGGCAAACTCTCCTATACAGCTGTTCTGCTAATGAGCTGGTCTACTAATTAAATAGAAAGGCATATTTGGCAGTGTCTTTGATATTTATTCTCAGTATGGCCCTTCTGACATGTTTAGGATTTCAGGGTGGTCTTGAGGGAAAAGAAATGGTAAGCAATTGCTGAGTTTGTATTTCAGTGTTTTATCAACATTGAAATAAAGTTTGTGAAATAGTGTTTTGTTCCTTCTAAGCCAGATAATGCAATATAATAAAAAGAAATAAAAAAGAGGGGAGGAAAGAAAAAAGTAAAGCTTAACCCAGATCACACAATTCAGAAGAATTTAAAAAAAAAAAGTCATGTGGGAAGGGCCTTCTTTAATGTTTTTGTGTGTGCCACATGTGTGCAGCGACATCCATGATGAATGACATTCAGAAGTCTGTCTGCTAATAAAAATAAATAGCGTTTATTACACACTTTTGATCACCTTACATTTACTTGCTAATCCTTCTTCTAGATTACTTTCGACCATTTCAGCCTTTTTGAACATCTTTAGGCAGATGGCATTTTCTTACAATGAGAAAAAACACCAAACAAACAAACAGCCCAGTCTGGGATAGGAAGGTTGACTTTTTACCCAGCAAATGAAGTGTGTCCCACCTGGATGTACATTTGCATATGGTAAAACACATTTTTTTGCTGAGGCAGGAAATAGGTTTTAAGCTGAGATCCTCTGATCTGGTAGGGCGAGAGGCAGATGGCTGGACCCCCAGGTGATTTGTATCTGCTCACTCACTGCTCCCTATCAAGCACCAGTGCTCTACAGTATGCAGAGACAGAGATTTCCATACCTCCAAGGAGAAACAGTGCTGTTTGCCTCCTAGCCACGTGACTTACAGACGTGACTTACAGACGTACCAGAAGTATAGCACTAATGTGCCTAAAAGAACCCCCAGACAGGGTCATTTTGAGGTTTAGAATTTTTAATTAGTTACAGATTTTTCCTTTCTTCCCCTCTTTATCCACCTCTGTAATGAGAGGCAAGGTAGCTAAAGCACTAAATTTGTATATTCACAAGAATATGTAGAAAATGGCATAAAGCCATAAGATAGTTTAAATTTGTGAAATGCTACAAGTATTCAGTAATGCTTCTGTTCTTGGCTCTTTTCTGGAGGTTTGTTCATGGTTGTTGCTAAAGATGGGATAGCAGGGTAGGCGAACTGGTCAGTATCCCCATTCCAGTGTTCTAATGGTGTATAGAGATTTGGACATGTGTATTTGTCTGCTGTTCAGCTAAAGATTTACTGGTGGAGTTTTGTATGCAGATTGAATGAAAAAAAAATATGATGTTACTACTCTGGCTCTTTGCTGGAAACAGGTAAAAAAAACAATAAAGAGAAATTTGTGGTTGCCATCGGCCACTTTGGTAACACAATAATTTCCATGGACAGTCCATGCAGCATAATGACTCTAATGGCTTCCCACAATTAACTTCATGATGCTAATTTCAAGACTAAGAATTAAAGGGCTGCCAGCCTAGCAGTATCAAATAACACCTGAGAGAGTAGATCCATTTCTAACATTTTGTCAGTCCTGCTGAGTGTTGCTGTGTGTGGCAACCATCAGGCTCCATGGTACATTTGCAGAGATCAGACAGAAGCAAGTGCTGCTTTGTGTCTTCTACCTTTGTGTCTGCCCTGTGAGAAAGTTTCAAATCTGGAATAAATTGCATCGAGGTTATGAAAATCTGAAGACATTAAAATTTGCGAAAGGTGTTGATGAGTATGTGTATGTTACATAGGATGAACTTTCTATTCTTTTTGGTAGTTTATTAATATTATTAACATTCAGTGTGTTTGAGGACTGATCTAGATTTTGTAAAGTAAAATGGAAATGTGGCTAAATATTTTCTCTTTGTACAACTAAAAGGGGAATGTGAGTTAATTATCTGAGACCTATTTTCTACCTGTACATAGGAAAACTGGACACACAGGGAAGGCACTGTGCCTACAGTTATTTTCATTCTGATCCATTCAGTGATCATGGCTTGTGCTGACCACTAAAAATATTGTCCATTTTTTTCAAAACACAGAAAAATATTGTTTTTCTACATAGGGACTTGAAGAGGTTCACTATTAATGGCTTGCTCTGTATTCTTAATGGAAATACTAGGGAGCTGTAGGTTTTATTATTTTGCTTAATAGTAAAGGTTGATGCTGAAGGGAATGTTTTCCTGCGATGTATTTGATAATTTTTCCTCTCTTACAAATAAAGAGTTTTATTTTCTCCAGGGGTTTGCTCTTATGGTTTAGCTTCATTTGCATTTGTGGAGAATTAAGGGAGGTGTCATGACTTTCAGAACTGCTGAATACTCAAGGAGTCCTGATGGCACTCTAAGGTGTGGGATGCTTTTGAAGGGCAGGGCGTGCCACAGACCCATACTTTTTACTTACAAGAGTAGGCAGCAACTGTCTTTTCTTTAAATGGGTCCTGCAACTTCTGTTGATGCAAAATCCCCGCGTACCACTGGCATCAGGTAGAATCCCATCTGATGCTGCCATCCTAACCTGCTCTGCCCCTTGCTGGGCTCTGCTGGGTTTCACTGGGCTCTGCCCCGGGCCAGAACAAGCCCACTTCTGTCTGCAAGAAGTGGTGCTTGGAAAGGTCATTTCTATCAGTGTTTGAATTCCTTAACCTAGGTCTCTGAGGAGTGGTGACTAAATACTTCACAAAGTCTTTTGTAACATACATAGGAGTGTTGTTTTCTGGAGTCTCTGGAAGTGTGAAGAGACATGGTGTTACCAAGCTTTCCTGATCAGATATTCAAATGATGAAATAGGGAAGCTTGCAACATGTTCCTGGGGGACCAAAGAGTTCTGCTATTCCTGAAAAATTCATTTAATATCTTGGTTTCAGAAGCCAGAGCATTGAATAAAATACCCAATGTTATATAACATCGTGATAAAAAATTACTGGGTTTAGCAGCACTGGCACACAGGAAGACTTTTCTTTAAAGATATAAATATACATTACATTAGTTGGCATGTAATCTTGTAGTGCATCTTAGGTTATCTTCAAAAAAGCATATGTCTTTTTCAACTGCCTCTTAAAACAAAAGATGACTTGGTGAATAAAGAAATAAAGACTTTATAAACTTTGATGTAGCTGTTCACTCATTGTCAGGTATGTCAGTGTGAAAAAGGAGATACTCCCTCTGAGCAGACAGTGTGTGAAACTAATAGCGTGCCTTCAGACTCCAGGCCTGGATTTTTGCAGGTCAGTCGTTGAGTATAAGTCATGTTTTAAACAGCTTTATCCAGATACTTGGAGACTGGAAAACAAGGTCAGTGTAGAGTCTATCCTGTAACTGGTTATTAAAGCAGATGGTTGAAAAATGCAAGCAGACATCAGCATCTGCTTTGCATATTTAAATGAAAAATAAAACAAGAAAAAGCATCTTAAGTTCTGGGGGTCTTGTAGTGAGTGTGTACTTCTGAGAAGGAACTCTTAGAATAACTTTAAAAATTTAGGAGTGCTAGGGCAGCACTAGAGGGAAATTGGGAACACCACGTTCTCATGAAATTGGTTTTTGCCACTTGTATAGAATATAAGACCAGCGACACTGGTCTTACAATTTTACGATTTTTACAATTTTACAATTTTTACACTGTCATCAACAGTCAGACTGTCACTGGGAGAAGAAGTATCATCTGCAGGTTATATGTAAAAAAAAATAAAAAGAGTTATCAGAACTTGTATCTTGTAATCAATCCTATTGTGTTTGAAAGTAGGAACCAAAGCTACCGAATAAGGGCTGACTGGGGACAAAAACAGAAAAAGTGAATACATTGAGGGTCATTCCACAGTCACCAGCACATCTAGCAATGACACACTAAAACAAGCTGCTAAAGAGCTGGGAATTGGTATAGAAAACTTGTCTGGTGAATGAAGTTGCAGCAGCCCCGTGCCCACAGCAGCAAGGTGCTCCTGTAGTGCAAGCTGACAAGGAGCAGTATTTTTTGCCCCACTACATATAGGCATTGGAGTGCAGAAATAGGAGGAGCATCATCACAGCTCTGTGTGGAGAGGTTTACCAGTAGTTGTTTCATGATTTTGTGCAGAACCTTTATAGCTCTGTCAGCACAAGGCTCTACCAGAGTCAAAAAACTGCTTTTCAGAGTCTTGTAATACACTCACTCCCTTGTTTGGTGTAGGCATGGTTGTTATACCTTAAACATGAAGCCCACACAAAGCCTTGCTTGTTGGTCCTATGGAATATTTCAGGAAATGAACTCATTGACTTGAGTATTTCTGTAGAGAAGTTGAAAAGGAGTATAAAAACTGTAAATATAGGTATTTCCTGGTAATGTTCAGAAATGAATCAGATAGATTTATGAATGTTAGGGATATTAAGATTTTGCTCATGTTTTCAATAACAAGATATAGTCTCCAGGTAAAGTAGATACATTAATATGATGCTAAATGATATTTCTGTTCCTTACAAGAAGACCAAATATTTGATACTTACTTGTCTTTGAAAAAACGTTACCTCTTCAGTTCCTGTAGAAACCATTTTTGCAGCCAACAAAATTGTAGTTCATTGTAGTATATGAACACTTTTGAAATAAAATCAGTGAGTGGGAATTAATTTCCTTCTAGAATTCACTGTGGTTAGCAAGTATTATTCAACCCAGTCTCACACAGCTAATTTTCAGTGCTCTGAAACCCATTCCTTAGAGAAGTAACAATAATGTAATTTTCAAGGTTTGAAAGGAGCGGGGGAAGCTATAGACCTGGACTGCAGGCTCCACAGAAGAAAGTTCCCGTTGCCCGTAATAGCTTGTAAGATTTCCGAGAGTGGCAGAAACCCGCAGGAACATGGCACGTGGCGTGACGACCCCTTAGAGAAGCCCTTGGTTATGAAAGCCTGGCTCGGGAATGTGCTGGGGAGAGGTGTGTGAAAACAATGTCACAGCCTGGGGCCGGCCGTGCTATTCCTGGAAATCGGTAGGACACAAAGAGGCATTGTTCACAGCCTCTCTCCCTTCTTTATTTCCCATACAGTGGTGTTTTGGGAAGCAATAGTTAAGGAGACAACCTGGCAGCTCTGTGCCAACATCAGAGGTTCTCTTTCCGAAAATAATCTCGTTGAAGCTCAGCTGCAGAGATCGGTGTCCAGTTTACCCTCAGAGCCCAGATGACAACACTGAAAGATTCTGAACCAAAAAACCTCTATGAGCTGGACAAAAGGGTGCTGATGTTTAAAAGCAGAAATAGTTCTTCATAGTGAAACAAGAAGGGATAAAGAAATATTTCTTAGCTTTGTTTTCTTTTTCAACTGCCTTTAATTTTAGAACATATTTTTAATTTTTTTAGTTGTTGCACATAGGCCATACTAAACTCTCAGACTGAATTTGGAAACTAATTACGGTAGACTTCAGCATTTTTGCATGCCTTATGGAGTACAACACTTCCACTCCACAGGACGGAATTCTCTGCTGATATGTCTGGAGCCATCTTCTATCAGGGCAAATAGAGACTCCAGACATGACTGGCTGGAAATGGTCGAAAGAGTTACTCCACATCAGGCAGTTGTTTGTACTGGCCGTATCCTTATCAGAGAATTCCAGAAGTTACTTGAGAGAAAGAACGTTTGTTTTATTTATTCAGTGAGGTCTTGTAGTTTACAGTAAAAAAATTGCCAAAATTTTGCCTGAAAGGAGCAAGAGAAACAAATAACTTGTGTGTCCAGGTGTCACACAGGTAGCTGGAAAGGAATTAGTGGTACTTACAAACTTCTGCTGTCAGGATTGAGGTGGGAAGCTGGTTTGTGAAACTGTGAAGGAACAGTTCATTGTGTGTCAGAGTTCTGTGCTCTTACCTCCTTAGCTAAATTTTAAAAATAACAGGAACAGGAGAGGTGAAATATCCTGTGCTCTTACTTGAAATGCCTTTGCTGCTTTCATTATTTCCTGTAGTAATGCACAGGATATCCAGCTGATTAGTCACAGCAGGCTATGTGATCTTCACATCCACAGGAACCTTCTAGGATGTAATCTCTTCCTGAATCTGCAGAATAAACCCTTACAATTTACCAGCAATGCATATGCTGGTTTTGGAGAAACTGAGTACCGGTTGTCAGGGGATGAGGATCTCATTGCTTAGGATGGAGTCTCACCATTATTTTTCCAAGCAGGCTTTTTCAAGTCTCTTATCTTTTCAGGGCTCTTGTTTTCCCTGTGTCTTACTTTCTTATATCTCCATTTCTCTATGTCATGCGCTTATTCTCCAGGACATAGGTAGGTAAGACTTGTTATGTACAACTAGGTTTTAATTAAAGTGCCTTGACCCCCACATGAATGATCTTATTCTGAGGGAGTCTTACCACAGCTTAACTCTGCATGCTTTGGAAGATTAGTGTGTTTTAAGAACTACCTTTGAATGTACATCTTGCTTCAATTGCCTTGACTTTTCTCAGTATCTCAGTACAAGGTCGTAATATTTACTGCAGTTCAACCAAATCCTTTCTTCCTCTAAAGGTTTCATATTTCAAGCCTTCTCCTTCCCCCTCTGTAATTGCAACTGCCTTTCTGTCTACATCTTGATTGCTGTGGTGCCTTCTTCTCTTCTTTGCTTAATTTCTGATTCTCTACCTCTTGATTATTTCCCCTTGTCTTCTAGTATGTGATAACATCTTAGGAGATCTGATCTTCAGGCTCTTTGAGAGCCTGAAGAATGAGTCTTTGAGGAAAACTTGAGCCCCTGAGTTTAGGATGTACCTGAGAGGAAGAGAATTTATTTGCCAATCCCTGCATTATATCAATAAATATATTTTCTTTGAAAACAATAAGCCCAGCATAGAAATGAAGCATTATTTATGCAAATGCGAATCAGATGTGGATGGGATTCAGGATTTTAGCTGGGGTTCCAGTTGCAGCTTGTTCTTAATTTTTCCCAACACCAGCAACTACCACTAAATCAAAAATTTACTGTTCAATTGAAGGAAAAGACTTGTGTTCATTTTTCTGTATTATTGGAAATAACTGGATAATTAATCTGCCAATACAAAAATAATCACTAACAGAGCTGTTTTGGTACTTACAAGGTTTTTAATGATGCCTATTCTTGCAGCAACAGAAAATGTTACCTATTGTATGTGCTTGGAAATGAGTGTCAGAGGAACCAGTCATCTGTAGATCTGACTACATGATTAGCTGCAAAGCTTGCATCCTTTTCAGCTTTTGTTTAGGTTATGAACTTTATGTACAAAATAGGCAGAAATATCCACCGGCATATCCTCATCTTAAAAGAATGGATGCTTTGCTGTTCATCTTAATAAAAAAGGGGTGCTTTCCTGTTGGCGTCAGTATGAGTGTGAGCCTCACAGCAAGACACCAATACTTGTTCTTGTGAGGTCAGTGGAAAAACTCTCACTAACTGTGATTTTGTTCCAGGTTCTTGGCAGACTGTTCTGAACGTGTAGATTTATCAGGGGGTGAAACAGTAGGGGTGCGCTTCATTACTCCCCGTCTGTGCTCCCAGACCTCTGAACTGGCAGCAGACAGAACTGCCTCTGATGCATACCCATCTCTTCTTGCTCACATCTGGGTCAAGGCTGCCTTCTCCCTGCTCTGAAAGTGGGAATTCAGAAGAAGTACCAGTGATATACCAGTGCACACATGAGTTGTGTGTATCTAAGAGCAGTATGTTCTATTTCCTGGTTTGGAAAGCCTGTAGTAGTTTGAGCATTTTTATATTAACTCTGGTATATATATAACTCGCAGTTTCTTCTATTCATTTTAATGATGAACAAAGGTGAAAGCAGAGATGGAGATAACCCTTCAATTGAAAATAAATTCTCAAAAGGGAGAGAGAAATGGAGGATGAGAAAAACTGGAAGAGTCTGATGACCTTTGATGTCCCAGGTTCAGCTTGCAAGTGGATCCCAGAAACAGTCCAGCTGGAATCCCTAGTGGCAGAGGTTGTTTCAGTACATTAACAAGGAGTGTATCCACGATACAGTTGCTCAGGTCGGGCCAGAAAAAAATAACCAGCACACCCTCTCATACTCTAAAGTTGCGCCAGTCGCAGCTGGCACTCTTTCAAATCTGTCATCACCTTCATTGCCTTCAAAAGAACTTTTTGCTAAAAGGTGAAGGCATATGCTTTTCCCCTTATTTCATCTGCACAACTTTGTATAATCTTCAAATAAATAAAAGTGCCACAGAGGGTCAAACCGGTGTCTAGTCGCAGTGCTGGGATCTATGGAAATTCAGATTTATCAGCTTGTTTTAACATGTTGGTTATTCATCACAAGTTGAGTCAACAAATGTGAGTGCAGAAAGTCTTGGGAAGGGAGCCTTTTAACTGGACAATGGAGCTTTTTGAGAAGCAAAGTATGAAGTACAAATCCTGTCAGGGAAAAAAAAAAAGTGAAATTAAGGTATTCTGAAAGTTCTTTGATGTGGGAAATATCATGACCTCCGTGAGTGTGACTCTTGAAAAAAAGAATTCTTCGTACTTGAATGTGTGTTCTCCTTAGCCATTTTAAATCAGGCTTTTCAATTAATTAGACAAAGAGAAAAATAGCAAATAAATCGGAGTGTGAGGGCAATAGACAATATGCATTAAATATTTATTATTTCAGGGTAAAGGCCACAGCTGGCTTAGCAAAACACCATGTTGTTAAGCACTTCAATGACTAAAAATGTATGGTTTCTAATGGGAACCATGGAGTTTAGCTGTCCATTGAATTCTAGTAAAAAACATGTAACATTTCATTCTCACAGCAGAGGAAGTCAGGAATTATACCACTGAAGCCAATATCATTGTTTAGTATGAATCAACCTCGTGGCAGTTAGGAAAGAATACTTCACTGTGAAGAACCTAATGTGGCATTTTGATTCAGAGGAGAATTTAAACAGAGAGAGTTCCTACACAATTTTCACTACTGCTAGCATGGTATCCTTTGCTGGGACTAGTGGGCTGCTCTTTTTTTTTTTTTTTTNGGCTGCTTTTTTTTTTTTTTTTTTTGGTAAACTGAAGCTTGAAGTCCTTTGTTTTGTTCTGCTGAAAGGAGCACCATGTCAGTGAAAAAATGTCAGTGAGGGCTGAGGTTGTCCTCTGAGTCTCTGGGTCACCAAAAGCACTTTCTGAATTCTAGCAGAGGAGGGTTTGTTGCACATTTTTGAATGCTCTCTTTGAGACTGCAGAGATTTTATGAAACCTGGAAGAGTGAAACCACTCATTGAAATAAGAGAGCACTAATTTTGTAATGGGGGTTGCAGAAAGCAAAAAAAAACCAAAAAAACCCAAACAAACAAATAAACAAAAAAAAAAAACCAGCAAAAAAAAGTGAACAAGGGTATGATACAGCTACACAGGAG
Source organism: Nicator chloris (assembly GCA_013400495.1). Taxonomy (NCBI): domain Eukaryota; kingdom Metazoa; phylum Chordata; class Aves; order Passeriformes; family Pycnonotidae; genus Nicator; species Nicator chloris. Next base: position 1,339 of record WAAE01019371.1, on the reverse strand, counting down.
ACTTCCTGTGTGGATAATTCAATCTTTTTTATGGCTTACAGAATTTAGAGCTTTTCCTGTCCTAGATTTCCAGCCATATGTAAGATAGTAGCAAGTGTGCTAGAATTACTACACTGTTTGAACTTGTAATGACAATAATTTGTTAAGTGCTGGAAGACAAAAGTTTTGTGGGTAGATTATAATCTTCAGTATATAATAACTAATCCCTTCCTGTGTCCGTGGCTATCTCCTTTCTGGCAGTTACTTCAACTATATATTTTAATATATATTGTTGTATAATATGTGTTGCATGATTTGTGTGGTCATACTATATATGATCAGACAAATTACTTATTCAGACCGTCACGGCTTTCAAATGAAATCTCTCTGCAATTGTTCTTTTTCTTCTCAAAATGGACACCTCATATTTGTAAGACTGATACACAGAAGGACTGCATTGACTGGTTTCACTTCCAAGAAGTTCATGATTTTTAAACTCAGCTAATTTCATTTAATTAGTAGTTTGCGTCACCAAGGCCAGCATGTAATTCAAGCTTTTCTTTACTGCTGGGTTTTTTCTCACTACAGCCTCCACCTGCACCTGCCCCTGCCTCCAGATCTCTGCAAGTGTACACAGGGATATTCAGCCTTCAGTCCATATGGCACAAAAACAATTGTTGACCTTCAAGCACTTTGTCATCTTTTAGAGAGCTCTGCAAAGAGTTTTCGCAGCATAGATGAGGGAACTGAATTTTTATGTTACTGTCAGTATGGCAGTTCCTGTAGTTTACACTCAAAACTTTGACATTGACTCAACTTGGCTAGTAGAAATATATTTGCAAAGAGGTTTTTGGCCTCAGTTTAGAGGCAGGACACTAAACTGTGGCCTAAGAGCTAAGAGAGATTAAAATTAGGTAGGCAAAATATAGAATTGTGCCAACTAGGAAAAGGGAGGATTCCCAAGGCACACTAGCATTATCATACCCTCGCCTGGCATCCTTTATTTGATTATCTTGAAATACATTACAGGAATTAATGGAAGCTCATAACTTCCTTGTGAAGCAGGTACTTACTACATTCCAACACTGATTTGCAAATATATTAACAGAGGTCTTGTGCAATCCTGGAATTCTCAGCGAAGTCGTAAATATTCTTAAGTGAGATTGGGAAGAGGGAGCCAAAGATGAGCTAATATACTGGTGGACTGGTGGCAGCCAGTGAATCTCTCATTTATTCCTCAGCCTTAACTCGGCACATATATCTGGCATCCCTCTCCTGGGTAAAAGCTGGCTTTGAATGTTAAGAGAAGAATGTTAAAGAACTCCCTTCCACCAACCAAACCCCAACCCCCCCCAACAAA
>WAAE01019370.1:0-20342 GCA_013400495.1 Nicator chloris | reverse complement strand
TCTTATCTCAGTTAATCATCAGCAAAAACAGCTGAGATTTATCCAATATTAACTACTAAAGTTAGCACTATCTACACAATGACAAAAGTGATCTGAAAGGGATGCAAATTCTAAATGATCAGGAAATATTATGGTTATACAGACCTATAGAAACCATATGAAAATTCTGCTAAGAAATTAATTCTTTTGATTAGACTTTTAGTCTTTAGATAATAGTTGAAAGGCATCTTTGTAGAAAAAGTCCTCAATGAGATTGTTACCTCTAAACTTGAAAGTAGTAGTGTTAAAAAGTTAGGGACCTTGGGAAACGATTAGTCCAGATAATAAAACAGTGACATTAATCAATCCAGTAGGAGAAGAAACGCATTGAATTTATAAATGTTCTAAAATCAGGAAGCTTTTATATACAGGAAGGGAATCAAAAGGCTGTTAATAGGTCTATTATTCAAGTGATTTGTTCTTGGTGGTAGTCTCTAGTATTAAATTCTGGGAATAAATAGTCTTTCTCTCACTTGGAAAAAGTCATCCTTGTTCCTACTAAGTATTGTATTCTGATGAGACTGTCCAGAAGACCCAGTCAAAACTTTAACTGATTTAGAAAGAAGTAGACCAGTAGGGAATGGGAATTGCTGGTAGAGGCAGGGAGGAGGTATTATTTAGTACTTTCCAATGCTGGAGTGTGAGTAATTTTTGTTTTTACAAGAATCTACATTTACAAAGAAACATCTTGTTAATTATATTGAACGCTTTACTAGAATCTGTATAACTTACTGTTTCTTTTATCATAGAGAAAGAGAAAAATATTTAATCTACCTAGAAATAGTGTATATCTAGAGTGGACACATCTTAAAGACTAACTTCTCAACTTCTAAGTCTCACCAAGAGTTGTAACAGAAATGGCACAAGAATGCAAAGGGAAAAAGTTGCAGTTGTAACTCATCAAGTGGTAAGTGCTAGATTTCCTGTCTGGTGCAGCAAGTTGAAAACACTTCTGTTATAAGGATTTAGATTCTTAATTTTACTCTTCTCCAGTGTTTAAACACATGCAGCAGCATCAATTAAGTACCAGCTTTAATACCATATAGTGTTATTGGTTTTTTTTCCCCTTTAAATCTGTGTATAAGTATACAGATTTTATTTAACACACTTGCTGATTTAAGTTCTTTTGGATATTGACAGTATCCTCGGGCTTTCCTCCTCTCTTTAGTCAAATTATAATTGTGACTTCTGACTTCATTTGGTGGGAAGATATTCTCATATGTTCAGTAGATATGTATTTGGAGAAGGTTTAAAAAGTTATTTCACTGGCTTTTCAGAATTAAATCTGTATTTAACAGATACCTTAGACTGTGTCACATTTTTATTTGTTGGTTTTTTCATCTGTATTCCTAAATAGCTGATGAATTCTCCCAGACATAACCACATTGTAAACATTGAAATCATCTGAGAAGTGGACGTGTAAGAAACTCTCCTATTGCTGTGTCCACGGCTAGCTGATGGAATTAATGAAGTACAGATGTAATCAGGTGTGCAACATATCCGTGGCCTAAAGCTGGGTCACTGGTACCTCCACAATAAAAATCCTTTGTTGTCTCAGTGGAAGGTAGTGAGTTCCTTTTGCAAAATATGTGCCCTTTGGGAATTTGAACACCTAGTACACTGGGAATAAAGTTTGTAGTTGCATTACCACATTTTATAAGGTTAGAACAGCCTTTGTTCTCTTTCTCTTTTGTAATAATAACTGGATATTGCTCAGAGATGTTTATTGTCTTATCTCTGCCAATATGGGAGTTCAGTATTTATTGTTCTCATTTTCCAGAGTAAGAAAGCGAACAAGTATTAAACAGCTATGACAACCCTGTCTGCCTGCCTGAGCCACAAGCTTATCATTGCTCTAAGCCATGTACCTAACCTTTACATAGACTAATTAGTTTGAATTCCTTCATCTTTTTTCTATCCTTTTACAGAGCAGAAATTTTGTATTGCTGTAGCTTGAGATCATTCTGGTTTTTCACAGAGTAGCTCCAGTGAATTAGTTTTCCCTTAAGCTTTGATTATATTGCTGCACAGAAAGTCAGTGGGAGGCTAATGACTTTAAGGGAGCAATTGCTGTGTACATGTTATTTTGCATAAGTAAATATATAAGAGTTTTTATGTGAGCAATATTGGAAGTTGCCAGGTAAGGATACATGTTTTATTTAGCTGAATTAATCTTACTTAAATGTTGGGAAATTTTATTTACTTTAATGTGGTTCTATTTTTGAAGCAGACTTTTACAGATCAGAGAAGATTACTTAAAACAATAACAATAGTTTCTAGAAGTAGTGCTTCCTTCTGCAGAATGTTTTCCCTATGTTAAAACCTTAAACAACTTTCTTATCATTAAGATTGCCAGTCTTTCCTTCAACAGTTTTATAAATTAGAACATTCAAGAAAATTATATCAATGTGAATTTAATTAAAATAAATTACTTAAACGACATTAAATATAGACGTTGTTTCTATGCAAAATATACTGAATGTATTTTAGACAGAAACATAAATCCAGATGGGGTATTTTTTCAATGGAACCTTTACAGACGTATTTACCTGAATTCAACTATTTAGATTTTACAAGAAGTACATAATGTCTCTATGTCCATAAGGTACACTTGAGATTGCAAGCAAGTGTAGATGATCAGCTAATGACTCCTTTTTAAGAAATCACCTTCCTATACTTAGTTCCTTTTTAACAATTTTCTGCAGAGAATGTTTTCACAGTGGTAATAAAGTGAATTTTTTTTTTTTAATAAAACCTTCCTTTTATATTTGTTTCCATCAAATGGTATGTTTCAATGCCTAGAATCAGTTTAAACTTAACACTATTCATGCACACTATGCAGACTTCAACATGCATGTTAGCAGCCTGATAGATGTACAAATAAAATAAAAGCATCTAATATTTTCTGGTGATATTTTAAAGAATGAAGATTGACTTGTACAATGGTTTGCCTCTGGAGAAAGTATAATGGGACATGTAATCAATCCCCATGAGTCACACCCATTGTACCATCTCTAAGGCAACAGCACAATTCTTTCAGACCCTGCAGTGCAGGATATATTGAGGGACAAGATGGTTTGAACTGCAGCAAGATTGATAATACCAATGACTTTCATTGACCTACTGGCAAATATGATATTTTAGTTTTCTTTGACCTACTGGCAAATACGATATTTTAGTTTGCTTTTCTAGAGACTAGCAGAGATGAGAAAAAACCTGAAAACTAGTCAGCTGAGGAAGAGCACAGTAAAAGTAATAGTGATACTTGGTGTAACCTAGGGCAGAGGGTGGGAAGACTCATCAGAGGGATCTGGACAGGCTGGATAGATGGACCAAGGCCAACGGTGTGAGGTTCAGCATGGCCACATGCTGGGTCCTGCACTTGGGTGGCAACAACCCCACGTGGCACTACAGGCTGGGAACAGAAAGGTTGGAAAGGTGCCTGTCTTCACTGACAGGGATATCAAGGTTTGGAACAGGCTGCCCAGGGAATTGGTTGAGTCAACATCCATAATGATATTTAAAGGATGGAACAGGCTTCGGTGGGAGACTTCGTAGCGTTAAGCTAATGGCTGCACTCAAGAACCTTAAATGTTTTTTCTGGTCTAAATTACTGTATGATTCCAAAGATAGACAAAGATGTTTTAATTTATGTAATGACTTTTAAGTAGGCCAGCTAGCTTTGTGATTAAAGATTAATTTGTATTGTGAGAGTGTTTGTCCTCAGGGAGAAGTGGTGATCAGGATTTTTTTTTAATCAATTTTTTTCATAAATCACAGACTTGCAATATTTGTATATTTTTGTTCTCTATGCCATATGACTTACAAAAAAATTCAGTGTCACCAGTGTCTGTCACACTGAAAAATGTTGTGGCTCAGGACCTGATCTTCCTGAAAAAAATTGATTTCAAACATCCACTTGACAGTGGTGGAATTCATGGTAGTTCTCTTATTGACCCTTATTCTTAAATAAGAAAAATTTCTGATCTTGGACCTATGAAAGATATATAAATATTTAGTAAAAACACACTTTTGAAAAATGTCACCATGCCCTAAAAAATGTCTCATTTGTTTTACACCACTGCATGACACTTGGTTCCTCCCTGGGAGGGGTCAGGTGTAGGTGATCAGAGCTATACAGGGAAGTTTTTTTTGTACAACACTGATCATATTCATTTGTAATTTTTTTCCTCCAGAAGTAGTTTTCATTTCCTGCTAATTTATTTTGATTCTTATTATTATTTACATATTCATTTAAAAAAATCAGATTGAGCCAGAAATTATGCATTCTGTTTGTTAAACTCTTTGACATATTCAAATTGCATAAATCTTCTGATATCCATATGTCAGGAGATAAAAAGTGATGATCTAGTTCTTATTACAAGAAAAAAAAAGAAAACTGAAATCAGTTCAGGTCAGTATGTGCAATACCTTTTCTTGTTAACAAGAATCAATCTGTCAAACTGCATTTTGTTAGTCTTCTGCAAAATGAGTTTTGATGATCTACAGCTTGAGGCTCTTTATTTTAAATGGAAGAACAGATAGCATCATATACTGCATCAATTTTCTGAGTACACTAAAGTGCCAAGTTAACAGCTCCAGTGTTACATAGTTTTACTCTTTCAGCTTTTTTTTTTTNCTTTGGAGTTTTGGGGGGTTTGGGGGTGGTGTTTTTGTTTTTGGGTTTTTTTGTTTTTTTTTTTTTTTTTTTTTTTTGTTCTTCAACACAGGCTCTGCTATGAAGACACTTTCTGTTCTGGATGATAAATGGAGGAAAAATATGGATCACTAAGAATTATTAAGAAGACTCACAGTTTGAGTGTTTATATATTTTGCAAATCTTAAAAGTCAATATTTAGAAGAAAAGTGTTAAAATAATTAGGCATAGTAATGGACTAGCTGCTTTCCTGTGATTAAATCTGAGGTTTCTCTAAGGCAATGACTCAGGAAAGTCACAGGCACATTTGCTCGTTCCTATGTCAATCAGCAACACAGAATTCCTTTGCCTAATTCTCCCCTCTTTTTCTTTCTACATAAGAAATCTTATAAAGATGTGTGGGTGTTCTGCATAGCTCAGATTACTTTAGTAAAAAGTCAGTACTTAATATCCTTTTTTATATATTCTTTTTTAAGTGTAGACCATTTTAATCTGTGGAGAGAATGGAAATTCCTGTTCCCCACTTAGGCAATAGCTTTTCAATTATGGAACATGTCATTATAGAATTATAATTTTGATGAAAAATTTGATAGAACTATCTACCACAGAGTTTGGCAGGCAAATTCTGAAAATCTTATCTAAGGTTTTTGAAGTCATGCTAACACCATTCACTTATTTCAAGGAAAGCTTCCATTCAGGACTACTCAGGAAATACTTCTTACTCAGCATTTTTGTGACCTCCAGGGATGGATTTGAGTTGTGATCGTCTCAGACTAAAAATAGCATGATTTTTACTGGATTCTGCTGCTTAGTGCTGACCAGCAACAAACTGCTAAAACTAAGGTCAGTTTTGGGTAGCATCTGTCTGATCCTAGAAGGAATATATGTTTCTGCTTCTGTAGGGATTTTGATTCACAGAAAAAATGAAAGCTTTTGTCTTTAGCCTCATTGGCATGGAGTGCTTTTAAAATTTTGACCTATCTGAAAATATAAGCCATTCCACGGGCTGTTGCTAAAAGCTAGGTCTTGCTTCAACTTAGTGCATGAGGAGCTTGACAATGTTTCACAAAAATTTAACTCTTTTTTTTCTTCCTAAGATGTATTTTGGAAGCCTTGCTGGACCAATTACTTATACTGTATGAGTGGTGACTGTAATTATAGGAATGCACTAATATGGCCAAGTACAATCAATATTAATTCCATTGAAAATAATGTGGATTTATAACTTCCTTCACAGAACAAAAATGTGAATTGCAACTTTGGCAACCATAGTTAGTTGGTAAGAAGTAGTTGGCTACTAAGACACTTATTGTGATAATTTATACTTTTTTATTAAAAATCCTCAACATATTTAAAAAATACTTTGGGAGGTTTTGTGAATTAAAAAAAGTCTGCTGTTTATGAGTCTCATTTATGAGAAATATGATTTTCTTTTAGAATTTTTTTACTAATTTGTGCAGTCCTGAACATGATTTATAGCAAGAATAAACACGTACCTTATTATCCAGTATAGAAATGCCCTGTCTATTGTGTGATGATAAATTATCACTTGCTGATCATTGTAAGAAGGACAAATGTTTAATGACCGGGAGAGATGAACTGTGCTCTCCATAAGTAATCATTCTCACTAAGTAGGAAATATAAGTGTGAAATGGATTATGAAAAACACATAGAAGAAGTGGTAACATATATATATATATACTTTAACATTTGTTTAACCCTCTAGCATGGGCCAAATTAGGAATGACTTTTAGAACCAACACAAATGAGTAAAATTCTAATGGAATCAACTAAACAATCAGTTTATAATATAAGATTTAGGTCTCCATCTCTCTAATAATGTGTCAAGTATTTAAATATTAGTTTAAAAAAAATTAACTTTCCCTTGAAATTACTAAAACCTCTTACCATGGTGCACTAATACAGAAAGTCTAGCAGTATTTTACTGAGGGTTAGGTATCACATTTTACTGAACCCCTAAAATTCTATTGGAACATATTCTTCAAGAGCTATTTAACCTATAATTTATCATTACATTTTATTGTCAATCCTATACTTAAATGTCTTAGAGGGGTTACTACAGCTTACCTTTGTGTAATAATCTATTTAATGATCTCACCCTTTCAGTATGCATATTTGGAAAAACATCTAAAAGGCAGTTTGATACAAATTAACTTTGCCAGTGGATCAAAGTAGGTGGGTACCTTTTTTGCTCACAATATAACCTCTGTGCAGTCAACCAATAATTCACCAGTGGTTTTCCCTTAGCAGCAACAGAAACAAAGAAGTTAGAAGTGCTGAGATAAAGGAAAAGTTAGTGTTACACAAACTATAAAATCTGAAAATCTTTCAAAATCCTTCCTGAAAGAGTATTTGTGCTTTCTGCAGTGAAGCTTAGTCCAAGGCTTGAGAAATCTGCTGTATTGTCAGGGGCTAAGAAGATCTTGAATTTTCATTTAAGTCAATGGACTTGTACTATCTGTTCATGAATCCACATAGTATATATTAGATCATCTCATTAGGCAGCTAATGTACTTCCTATTTATAATTAAGTAGCCTTAGATGAAGCTACAGGAATTACAAACAAAGCAAGACAAATCAAACCCTCAAGAGACTTGGCAGCTATTTTGTAAGTGGATCCCAGTCAGACAGGCACCTGCCCTGATATGTGCACAAGTGCCTCATGTGCCTTGCCAAATTTCTTACATTTCCTGTTCACCTGCTCCTCCATGCTGATTAGATATGTATGAGCAGTATCCCTTCATTTTAGAGTTACTGACCAGCTTTCCTGCATTTGGTGTCACCTGTAATGTTCGAGAGTGAGCTTTGACACTTTCTCCAAGGGACTGGCGAAAATGTTAAGTGGGCATGGTCCTGCAATCTTGCCCTCATGGTTCATAAACCAAAATTAACTGGAGAAAACATACTCTGACAACTGCATGTGAGGTCTCACTCACAGCACATCCATCCTAGCCAGTTCCTTCTGCTGGTGTCATGGATCTGGGTTCCACCAACAGGCCTTCCTTGCCCTGACCAGCCTCCCTGGGGTGTCTACCCAGGTGTCCTTTACCAGTCCAGGGGTTCTGCTTGGGCTCAGGTTTGTCAGGCTGGGACACTCCATCACACCTTGTGTGGTTGTCCCTGTGTTCAGTCTTAACTTCTGCTCCTTCTCAGCAAACTCTCTGGGTGGACCCCAGCACTGACCCATCCCGTCACCTTGCCTGGATTGCCAGCCCCAGTCCAGCCCTGCTTGGGTCCTGCCAGACTGCAGGACATGCTCCCTGTTTGGGAAAACATGGCCTGTGCTGTCAGCATCTGCTGCTCCTGGTCCAGCAGCCCCTATGGAGCAGCCTCACTGCTGCTGCTTGGATATTGTTTAATCATTTCACAGCACAAACATACGTGTCCAAAGCAGGCATCTGTTAGACAATACACAGGATCTCTGTTCACTAAGGCTTCCATAGTTCCAACCAAATTCTCCTCCAGCCTTTGAATTAGGTCTGTGTAGAGGAGGGATAGGTACATGGAGAATTCTAGCCTTTATACAGTAGAATAGGATAAGAATAAAAGGAAACTTCAGCCTTGCCATCATAAAATTACTTTGTCTTGGATTAAAAAAAATCAAATCTCATAGATAATAGTATTATAATTTTCAGTTTATTTAAATCACATTAATGTCACTACTGCTGCAACTATTCCCAGCACTACCAAAAAAAAAAAAAAAACAACACCAAAAAAACTCAAAACAAAACAACAAAAAAAACCACCCAAAACCTCAGACTGATAGATTATTAAAAATCCAGAAGTTTAACTTTATAATGTTCATTTTCTGCCCTGAGGTGTATGTCATGCTTTTTCTTCTTTTGATCTAACCTGTAGAAAAAAAGAGAAAAAAAACCCCAAAAACAAAACCAAAAACTTATTTTTTTCCAAATTTTTCTGTACTGTCATTGTATTAGGGATGGCTGAATGAAGCAACACAGACTCCAATCTTCTCAGAAGGCATATAGTAAAGTTTTTTAGGAAGCACACCATTTTACAGACTGTTTTGATACAGCTGGACATGATTGGTCCTTTGTTTAACACCCCTCACCAACATTGGCTAATTAGAAACAACACCCCTCTGAAAACATTGCAGATCAAACACACGCAAACACCAGGTGCAAGGGATTGTTTTTAATTCTTTCATTTGAGCTTTGTCACAACTCCTCAGAGCAATGCATGAGAAAGTTATGTAACTCTCTCTCACAGGCCTTGTTGCTGTAAAATGTCTCTCTGACCAAGAAGTCAGCATCCACACTGTCAACTCACTATGTTCTTAAAAAAATGCATAAATGGAAGCATAGAAAATTCTTCTTTTAAATGGGATCATCACATTCATTTTTCCAATAGTTTTGATAGCTCTGTCACTTATAAATGTTTATTTTCAATTTAATTCAGACCATGCAATACAAACAATGCCAGAAGGACCTAGGAGATCACTTCCTAGTTTCAAGAAACTAGTGAAAATTGCATGAGAGTCACAAGCACAAAGTCCTCTTCTTGATGTTTGCAGCTCAGTTTAGTAAACAAAGCACTTCCAAGATTTTACTCTGTGATTGTACCAATTTTCTTTCATCTATAGGACAGAAATTATTTTATTGGATGGTTTTGTCTCCTGAAGCAAAGTAATTTTCTGCATGACCAGCAGTAATGTAATGTGGGAGATTTTAATAAGGGACAATTATTTTTAAAATTAAACTTTAAACAGAGTACAGATTATAATAATATAGCAAGGAAGTGCTCAAGATTATCAAACTCTTTTTAAAATTGTTAACACTGAAATGCACTCTTTGGTGATTCAGAGTAGCACGGAGCTTGTAGAGCAAAAAAGATTTTTCCACTTTTTTCCTTATTTCTTGCATCATCAAAACCTTCCTAAACCTTAAATATAAAAAGAACAAATTGCAACATTCAAAGAGATATTTCCACAACATTGTTGGGTTGGTTTTGTTTGTTTGTTTGTTTTTTGGGTTTTTTTTGTTTAATTGTTTTCTGTTTTTGCTTTGGGGTGTTCTGGTAAAAAAAAATATAATGGTAACAATAGTGTAAGCATCAGAGAACAAAATGTTCAAGATAGGATATGTCACATTCTACTCAGCTTTTGATTTAAGTACCTTGATGACAATCTTCAAATACATGATCAAAGCCTCATTTTTCAACCCAATAGCCAGAGGATGTAGACAACATATTCAGACATTCTGCTGAGATCTTAGTCTGGCCATACACTGCTTCCCAAATGTTGGAAAAATGTGAAAGGTTTTTAGAATGTGAGAATGGCACAAATGCACTATAGTTAGCGTTACAATTCTATGATGATCTTTATACATCTGTGGACCTTTAGCCAGTGCTATCAAAGTTTCTATTATTTTGTATAGTCAGTAATGTCAAAAATGGGTTCAAAATATGCCCTGTGACTTTTTACTAGAAGTGAAAAAAAACAGAAAAATATAATATTTTCTGATTTAGTGAACTTGTTCCAAAGCATGAGTCTGCTGCAGTGCAATCTTCTCTCTTTTGCTTATTTTAGATTTGATAACTTTTAACCTGTGAAGGAAATTCTGTAAAGAAGATACATACAGCTGGAGAGAACAAGCAATTACATATTGGCTAGTCATGGAGCAGATAGTCAGAACTAATGAGTTCCTACAGCTTTGCCTGGTTAATGTGCCCATTAATATGCTCATGATGAGCCTTTGCTGGCCAGTCAGATTAGGAAGAATTGCCTGTGTTGCTCCCTGAATGAATCAATGTCAATCAATGCTCAGCGTTGTAGTTTCACTGTTTCAGTTTCCTTTTGTTTGTTTTACATACCATTGTCTGCTCTTTCATACTTGTAGTTTTCCTCCTCAATCCCTAACTGGTTCCTCACGTCTGTTTTATTTTTCTTATCTAGCGTGACTCTAGGTTATGCGGTTTCTTATGTGTTCTTTTTCAAAGACTGAGAGTTTTAGTGCTAAACCTGACCTCAGGTCGTGCAGCTTGATAGGTCAAACGTGGACAATGCATTGCAAATAGTTGAACTGCTGAGGTAATGGATAGAGATTCAGGGAGAAAAAAACAATAAAATAATATGTACAGCAATATGTTTTTTTGTTTGATCTTTTCTCAAAAAATGACTAAGATGGAATGGTTGCAAAATTTCAGCATATGGCAAGAAACTTGATGTAGAAAGTTAAGCGCTTATTTCTAGAAACCTAGTGTGTAATTAACACTCCTGTCAGGCGGACCTAATCAATGGTGCTAGAAATAATTAAGGTCTACTTTGGGATTCTCTTCATGATGCATGTTTTCATTTGATTCAGGTCTGTGTGACAGCTGCCAGATTGGTCAGTACATTAACAATTTGGCTGGGAGCATTGGCATGTGCAAGGTCCTCCTGCTTGAGCAGAAGCTCCAGAGTTCTGGGGCCAGTAACAAGCTTTTTTTGGTACAGATTTCACACTGGTAAGAAAGTTACAAATCCATTCTTATAAGCACTGATTAGCTTAAGGACAGAATATTTTACTGATTCCATGTTACCTTGAACTTGTAAATGTGGATTGGCTGCCACTTTTTAGAAGGGTGCTGATTATCCATTTAATATTCAGAGTAACTGAAGATAAAATGGAACCCAACTTTGGATCTGTGAACAGTTATTTTGGAAAGAAAAATCTTTTACAGAGCAGAGAAAATCAGATCCTGAAAAATTCTCTTAGAGCTCAAGGTTACTGCCACGAGGAAGTTCAATTAAAATTTTGGAGATATGTTTTCAAGATAAAAGTTGATTGGCCAGATTTTACAATAGGAAACTAATACTTTGTTAAGGTTCTATTAGATTCTTAGAGAAAAGTAGTTCTGTCTTACTAGTTTTCCATTTTTTAATTTTTTTTTTTACTTTCAGTGTGTGAAACAGGAATTTTAGGGAAAAATAGAATATTTGAGCCATATTTCAAATTTCAAAGTCTACTTGACAAATAATAATGTATTCAACAGGAATTCATTGTAGACAAAGCAAAGCAAAACAAAACTTCCAAGTGATTTTGTCAAGACTGATGTTAATTTGAGGTAGAGAAATTAGTCAGTGAATATGTTTTCACATGAGAATCTTCACAAAAGTGAGTAGAGTGTTACCCAACCAGCAGATGACAATGCCCAGATCCTCAGACTGATGCAGATTGATATGACATGTCTTGTATGTGTTAGGTTGGCAGTTTTGCAGAAAACTAATTTGTATGAAATGAATACATTTCTAAAACCCAAGTAAGGTTTTTTATTTCTTCTCTGTTACCTTTTTTTTTTTTTTTTAAGTGATTGGATCATTAAATATCAGGCAAGCTCTTTCCAAAAAAAAAAAAGCAAAAATCTATTATTTCAGAGATTTCTCATTAATCCAGCTATTGACAAGAATGGATATATCACCTTGCATAATTATTTCTAAATCAGGCCTTACACCATGGAGAATACAGTCAATTAATTATCTCATGTAGTGTTGCAAACAGTTAAGGAAAAAAACCAAATACGCCCCCTGCCCCCAGTGAACATGTTTTTTAATGAAGTTGTCAGCTTTGATTAGCTTTGTGAGAGACTTAAAGATATGCTGAAACGTTTGTAGTATATATGTACTTATCTCTCAATTATTTTTTTTCAAAATATCTCTCAGTGTCTTTTACATCTGACAATAGATTATGTGGAACATGAAACCTGGATTGGATTTTATGCTTAGAATGAAAGTACATTTGAAATATTAATCAGGAATTTAAATTGAACTTTTATTTCCTCTTCTAGATTGAATGATGCCAATAAAGACAAACATGTTTTCTGACTAAATCTATGCTAGCCTGTAAAGGAAAATTTAAAAATAATATTTCCCCTGTGGTTGCCAGATCATGTTAAGTAAAGTCAAAGATTTTCAGGTTAGCAACCTTTTCTGCCATAGAACATCTGGAATTTTCTGAGGAGAACTGCTGAAGAAATTTCAGAAAAGACCAGGAAAAATTGGATTGGTAGAGAAAGGTTTGTTAGGAAAGAATTGAAATGAAATTTCAAGAGTGGAGGTTAGATTTACTAAGATTAGAATTTGATGTTATTCAAAGGGTGCCAAGAAAAAGGATCAGAAGAATAACAGCTGTAACATGGGAGAGAAATTGAAATAAGTATATCAGGAAAGAAATTAAAGAGATGAAAATTTAGAATAATTGAGTTCAGGAAAAAAATGATAGTTAATTTGCTAATAAAAATATGTGACTGTCAAATATTTCTGGAAAAAAGTAATAAAACAAGAGCTATAAGGAGACTTTAAACTGTAGTAATTTAAGCACACATAAATGTCTTCTAGGAAAGGAGAATGTGGCACTTGCAGAGACAACAGCACATGACTGTGCATGTTTTCCCTTTGGTGAGTCTAAAATGTAGGAATGATAGAGTATTTTATATTGCTGAAGAATACATTGATATTCAAAGTATTACAGCTGCATTCTATTTTACAATAAATGAGTAGCTATATTGGTGAACAGAAAGTTGTTGAAAATCTTACATTTTATTGGAAAGAGTGGGTCATTCTTCCACGGCGTCAAGTCCTTCAGATACAGGCAGCTGCAGCACAGGCTTCTCTATCCATGGGCCTCCCACAGGGTCACAGGCTCCTCCCAGGCATCCATCTGCTCTGGTGTGGGTCCCCTCCAAGGGCTGCAGGTGAATATTTGCCTCTCGCATGAACTTCCATGGGCTGCAGGGGCACAGCTGCTTCAGCATGACCTGCACCAAGGGCTGCAGGGGAATCCCAGCCCTGGCACCTGGAGCATCTCCTGCCCCTCCTTCTGCACTGACTTTGGTGTGTGCAGGGCTGTCCTTCTCACAGGTTCTCATCCTGCTATTCTCTGGCTGGAATTACAACTGTGCAACAACTCTTTTTTTTTTTTTTTTTTTTTTTTTTTTTNTTTTTCTTTTTCTTTTTCTTTTTCTTTTTCTTTTTCTTTCTTTCTTCTGAAATATATTATCACAGAGGTGTTACCAACTTTTCTAATCAGCCCAGCCTTGGCCAGCAGCATGTCCGTCTTTGGACCTGCCAGAGTTTGGCTTTGTTGTACAGGCAGGATGCTTCCAACAGCTCCTCGCAGAAGCCACCCCTGTAGTCCTCCGTCTGCTTCTAAAGCTTGCCCATGCAAACCCAATAGAAAGTCACAGGACATTATTTGAACATTTACCCATCAGAGATTAAATGATAAAAACATGCAGTGCAAAGTCTAATAACCTTTTAAATGGTTTTGACACCAAGCTTTCTTATAAATTTTGTTATTACTCAGACAAATTTTTGTAAGTACATATTATTTTTACTCTTTTTATCAGTCTCATGATCACAGTGTTAGAGAGAAGTATGTTGGAGAAGTTCTTCTTCCAGAATTTAAAACACGAGCATAAAACAGGGGACAGCACTTTCATGCAGCCACTCTGAACAAAGAAACGGATAATTGATTTCATTTCCACGAGTTCTATACAGAGAGAAAACCCATTTGAAATTTTAATGGAAGTGTTGGTACCTAAGCGATAACTTGCAGAAGAAAAACATAGAAAGGAAATGGGGAAATCACTTAGTAAGTGTCAAAACTATAATTTGCTCCTTCCTCTCGATACACTGCCCATAGTTTATCTATGCTCCACTGCTCTTATGCAGTATAAAGAACAGAAGTTCAGGGCATAACAGATTAATGACATGTTTGTAGCAATATGAACGAGAAGGTTAGGAAATTTACATTACTGTGAGCTACAAGACGGATTAATGTAATTTCTGTTTACAGCCTCACATTTAATTCATCAGTTTTTCCAGGGGAAAATGCATTACTGATATCATGCTTCGAGAGAGTTTTGGAGTATGGTTATATTAGTCGTGTATAACTGGAGACGTTTGTTATAAATACAGACCTTAATTCCATAAAATGTTGATCAGTTTCCTAATGGAATATAGCTTTTCTTTGATAACAGGGTGAAACAGTGTCAGTTCTGTGTCTAGGTCTTGGAATATAAATGAAACAAAAGTATGTAAGTAAAGGTGATAAAAATTGCAGAGCTCTAAAACTGCCTTTTATTTTCTTCATCATATTAATATCACTACCTTTATTGTTTTTTCCTGAAACTTTGATTTCAATTTTCTCTTTCTTAATCTTCTCAAAATATAAAATTAAATGAAATTAAAAACAGACAAAAATTGAAAATATTTTTCTTGCAGGGTACAAGAGGACAGTCATGACACACTACTGATATTTAGCTATATTATAATAGCCAATTTAGAAGAGGATTTAGGAAGAAAATTAAATAATACATTGAATATGAATGGATTTCATGTATGTATGTCACTCTTATTTTTCTCTTTTGATCTTTTAGCATGTTAGACCTGAAAATATTTCTTCAAGGATTTTTACAATCTGTATGATTATGCTTTTTTTTTTTCGGTGAAAAACACCTGGGATGAGGAAAAACTGCAGATCTGTACTGTGAAAACTATTTTTTTAATATTCAAATCCAGTTGAAAATGTAGAAGTGTCCTTATTTGAAGGAATTTGCACTTGTGTGAAAGATAGGAAGCAAAGTAACCTACCTGTGATGAGAACTAGGTTTGTTCTTGGCCACTTGCTTTCCATTTGTCTCTGTCTCCCAAATCACTGCTCTGTGTCGGGCCCTGCTGTAGTAGCTGGCTCTTTAAACCAGCTCTGCCAGTTTAAGACATTTTTATATAAATAAGTCATCTGCAGTCAGGGTGATTTGATAATTTTTATGCTGTTAGGAAATTGAATGGTTAAACAATTTAAAATATAAGAGATGACAGACAAGGCAAAAAGTTCAAAAATGGTATTAATAAATTGGTTACTGGAGTTTTCTCTTTTGTACCCAGAGGAATTTAGGACAACAGCAGAAGCAGAAATTTGTGATGGGGCAGGGAAAGTGAAGACTCTAGCAAACATTTAGATTTATTTTGTTATCTCTCCAGGGACTGAGCAGAGAGAAGAAAATATTAAAGAAATGTGGGGTTTATTGCCAAGATCTTGAGGTATTATAGCAATGTGCATTTCTTGTTTGTTACTAAATTAATACTAGCCTATAGTTTACATACAGTTTACTTATATATGGGTATAGGAAACCAGAGGTCTGAATGCCACTGAGTGTAGTTCTCATGTACCCCTTCAAAGATCTGAGCTTTGTGTCCCTGCTCTCATTCAAATGATGGATTCACATAGTTACTTTTGGTATGCAGAAGCATCTGGAAAGATCTGGAAAAAGGAACATGAGTATTGTTATTAACAAAAAGCCTAAATGCACATTAATGTTGTAGTGCATTTTTTTTCTAGATCAAATACCAAAGAATTTTCTTCTAAGGTTATCTTAAATAAAAACTAGAAAAATCTTGTGGATGATTATGTCTTATATGTTTACAATGCTTTTTCTTTTGTGCCTTTCCGTGTGTAACTAAAATGAACAAACTAACAAAACCACAAAACCACAAAGTATCCAGGTCTTTTAAAAATCTGATATTTTGTATAAACTAAGTCAAGAGGTTTAATTCTCTAAAATATTTTTTGTGGTCAGTTTTTATTGCAGATTTCCAACAAAAAGGGGAGTTGTACTATCTAACATAAGACTGTTAAGTCTTGGAAGAGAGAAGACGGCTTGTGTTGTCAGAATTTGATAAAAAATGATAGCCTTGTATCATTGTAGAGGTCTTAGCTGTTTTCTTCCTGCCTATTTGCTTTCAAAAGCAAGAGAATTAGTCTCAGCAAAGCCCTTGGCAAAGGGTTTGGTACTTCTGCAACACCTCTTCCTCTGAGAGAGTTACTAGCAGTCAGAGAGGAAGCTAAGCACAAGGGGTCGCAGAGGTGGGGGCTGGGGGATTGGGTGAAGGGACAAATGTTTTGCGCCATTTTTGAGTTCTACATAGATGATTAAGCATTCTGGGATTGTGCTTTCTGTACAGCAAAAGTAACACTGCATTCCTCCAAAGGGAACTTGTATCAGTCACTGCTTACGCTGGACAATGTTTTGGTGTTGTCTTTGATGTGAAGTAAGAAGGTAAGGAGAGATGCTGTCTCCCTATCCTTTGCTTTTTTAATCAGCCCATTTTGAAGAGACAGGAAGCACTGGGAAAGATCAGGGGGTGCCTCTGGCACAACTGTTGTACTCATTCCATACTTCCTTCTCTGGTTATCTTTCAGTGCAGAGAACCTAAGGCTAATCATTGAACAAATTTCAACCTACCGGAATAAATTTAGCATAGACAGCTTTGAAATAATTCATGTGATTGTAGTCATCTACGTCCTAAGGATACAAATTCTAAGACAACTTCCAGTTACTTGTCCTCTTTCCTAAGCATCAGCATGAGCCTTCCTTGTGTGGGACATTCTAATAATAAAAAATATACAAGATTTGTAATACTTCCAGATAAGGATATACATTCTCCCTGGTTTCCTTTACAAAGGCAAGTTTCATCCTTTTTGCATACCCTCTGGGTATTTTTTATTATTTTATCTCAGTATTTTAATTTTAAGCTTCAAAGATAAGAGACTGGCAGCCACCTAATAAAACAATTATACTCCAGTTTAAAACTGTGTGTACTCATCTAAGTCCTGCAGATTCTGGTGTTGATCTGTTTCTGGTTTTCAGATGTTTATTCCCTCTGCCAGTCCCAATTTTCAAGTTAATTTGGGGCCACCTGGTATTAGTAAGCTCTATTTAGAACATCAACATCACATGGTAGCATGTAAAACAAATATTTTGCCAGCTGTTTTTGACCATTAAATAACAGCTTATGTCAATGTGACTCTTTGTAGTCATCCAAAAAACTATTACATGATCTATAGAACTAAATAAGATAGTGCTTGTTTGAGACTTTAGATTCTTGTATGAGCCCTACTTAAACTTCTGGGTTTAGTCATTCCATAAAATTATGCAGACATAAGAAAAATTGTACAGAGTTAATCAAATCTGTTTTCTATCATTGCCACATAAGGGGGTCATAGTGGAGAGTTAGAAACTGCAAGAGTTTGAGCATTCTATTGTTTGTTTTGTAACTTCCCAGTCTGTGTTAGAATTCGTATCACTGTATTTATTGCCAGAGATCTAGAAATTTTTGTAAAATCGTCTGGCATTTGGCCATACCAAGATAGAATTTTGAGCAAGTTACTTCAGCGAGCATGGTGTTTTTCTTAACTTATAGTGGGCCTTGAAACACACAACCAGAAACTTGCCAACACAAAGTGGTATGACCAGGCTATGGAGGATAATGGGGTAGGTGGCCAGATACCCCTTCAGTCATGTCTTCTCTTTATTCACAGGTATTAAGTAATCAAAACAAATCTTGTTTCCTATCTTCTTTTGAGACTGAGGATCATAACTGCAATATTCAAAACAAGGGACATCATAGGTATGAATTTATGCTCATCCTAGTTTTGAATTTATACCTTTTCTAGTTAGTAACTTCTATAACTCTAATTACCTTTTTTGACTGCAGCTGAACTTCATTTGATAATCTTAATTCCTAATATATGGTAATATTGAAATGTTCTCTTGAATCAGCAGTTTAGGTCCTTGGGTGTGGGAGAGAGTAAGGAATGTGAGACAATTCAGTCTCCCTCCCCTTCTCCTCAGCCCTTTCTTTTCTTTTCATCAGCATCCTTTTGAGTGCTGATGATTAGCTGTCTGATAATCTTTTCAAGTTATTTGCACTGATTTACATCTCTACCTCATCAATGACAATAACAAAAATTAAAATACAGATGGCCTTTCCCCTTGATAGGAATGACCAAAATAAATAGTGCCATTACATGTACTTGTGGAAAGGGAGGAAGGAAAGAAGGAAAGAAAGAAAGAGAGAAGACAAACTAAGATGAGTTTCATTTTAAGCTGCATAACAATCTGTAGATGGGCATGACTTCTATGGTTTGTTTAAAATGCCATGGTGGTGCCAGACTTCAAACATCAGCTGCGGAGATTTTATAAAAAGAGATGCCCTTTGGATGGATTGCTGTGTTGCTTATCTCTGTGTGCTGACTTCTCCAAAGAATATTGGTAGATAGCTCAGACAGCCTTTCCCTTTATAAAGGTTCCTCTCATTATTCTCTCTCATATTTCCATTATACTTTATCTTTTACAACTTCTTAGAAATGAAAGTCATGCTGCAGAGAAACTCGATCCTCTTTTTCATTTGCTAACTATTTGCATAAATGAATCCACTTATTTTTATTCATAGATAGCTAATGTTATAGGCTTGTCTACATTAAGAAAATAGGTCATATTTTGAAAAAGCTAAATTATTAATGCTTCAAATAGCATGAAAATCAAAAGGAAAAATGGTAATGAAATCTTGATATGTTTCAATACCAGGAGAAACTAAAGTAAACTCAGCTTAAAGGCATAATATCACTGGACTCAAAATCATTATAAAAACATGAGTAGAAATTAAAAAAAAAAAGTCAGGAGATAAGGACAAAAATATTTCAATTGAGGGTAAATTCTGAAAAATATTAATGTAGGAAAACATTAGTAATTTGAGTATTTGTGTTTGCATGATTTATTCATATTTATCTCTCTTTAAATGCATAGCAGCAGAGCAACAGAACTCCCCAGACTTGTGGCTTGTCCCAGATAAGGTGTTATGGGAAGTAACTATAGCATACTAGGCAAAGCACACCAAAATCAGTGTGTTCATCAGTGTTTAAGCAAGCTCCATTGCTGCCTAGATTAGTGCATGCCATGCTGCTGGATCCAGCTGCTCATGAACAGTCACTGCTTCATGGGGAAATATTAATAGAAAAACAGCTTTTTGTGGAGTGTTCTTCTTATGAGGGTCACGTTGTGAGAACAGCATAATGTGTTTAAAATTAAACATTTTTGCAAAAATAATTTAAAAAACCCCACAAAAGCTATAAGGCAGTTTTGAAAAGGGGCAAACCTTTTACTTTTTTTTTTTTTTTTAATTTTTTTTTAATAAAAGTGAAAAAACAGGCAACTAAAAGAGTTGAATCTTTCTAATTGAGTTGGACCCTGGGATACTATATGCAGTAGAGAAAGACAAAAATAGGAAGCAGGCACTTGGCATTGCTAAGTAGCTGGTGTTGGAGCCCCTGTACCAGTAGGCTAATAGGTAGTAAGGGTAAATAGTTCTTATCCATGGAATGGGTTGTAGATGATGATAGAATAAAAATGCAGCTTAAAGAGATACAGGTAGAAAGAACATGTGGGCACTTGGTGAAACCACAGGTCAAGAGCTGGGAGCAAATGATCAGTAGTCAATTACTGGTCACTAAACTCATGCAGTGCTGAACTAGGAAAACTGGTTTTAGAACTAACAAAGGAAACACAGAATAGCTATTCAGCATATGTTAAACAGGTCATACACATTAAGTCAAGGAATAACACAGAATTGCAGACCAGTAAAACAAAAACAAGGTAGAGTACATGTTCTAGAGTACATAAAATTAGTCCATAAGGTGAAGAAGGAGTAATATTTGCTATCAATATAACAAATATGCCAACTATTACAAGGGGAAAACAGCTCAGTTCACCTAGCTCAGGTGAACTTTTCATTTATTTCTAAAATACGTTAGAATTTTCCTATTTACCATTTTCTCTGGCTGATGCT
>WAAE01019369.1:0-32888 GCA_013400495.1 Nicator chloris | reverse complement strand
GGAGGCTGTAGCCAGGTGAGAGTTGCTGTCTTTTCCCAGGGAACAAGGGACAGGATGAGAGGATAGGGCCTCAAGCTGTGCCAAGGGGGGCTCAGGTTGGACATCAGGAAGAATTTCTCCATGGAAAGAGTGGTTAAGCATTGAAGTGGCTGCACAGGGAGGTGGTGGAGTCCCCATCCCTTGGAGTCTTCACAAGTGGCTGCATCTGGCGCTCGTTGCTCTGGTCTGGGTGACAAGCTAGTGATTGTTCCAAAGTTGGACTCAATGATCTTGGAGCTCTTTTCCAACCTCAGTGATTCTGTCATTCTCACAAAACTAAAGCCTACATCAGTGTCCTTGGGAGACTGGCCTAGGACACACCTCAAGGACTTGTCTCTCTATGTTCCCACTGGTCTCACCCCCTTCAGTTTGCCAAATCAGACCTGAAAATAGATCAGAGGAGTATGGATTAGCTGTGTGGCTTTGGTGTATTAGCACAGCTGTCTTTGAGCTGGGCAGCAGCGGGGCTAAAAGCACAGGCAGTGGATGCAAATAGAAGGACTCCAGCAGAAAGGTAATGTAAACTCATCAGGGACTTTAAAATGCTGAGCCAGATCGATGCTCCTTTGCTGATGGAAAGTGTCACCTCCCTCAGCAAGCAGTGTCAGTGGTTCAGGGAGAGCTTCCCATGGAGAAAGCTGGTGTGCAGCCTCATGATTATGATAAAATATGCAGGGATACTGTGGACTCAGTCACCTTCCACAATTTAGTGTGGAAAATATATGTCCAACACTGACTGTGCCATAAGTTTCTTCTCTCAATCTGATCTCAGATAAATACAGAGTTTAGTATTTATCTGGAAAAGCAGGGTTTTTTTTCCAATTCCTTTCTTTTTTTTTACCCATTTTTGTCTTTATTATTAGAAGTACCCTGTGGCAAGAAAGATTCTTTTCCAGAATGTGGGCAGAATGTTTCTTTATCTTCAGAAATTAGTGACAGATATTTCTTCAAGAGAAGAGAGATTTTTTTTTTTTTGTCTAAAAATGAGATTTTCTGCCCCCAATAGTTGGTTTGTGTATGGTAATGAAGGAGAAACAACAGGGATGTGTAGATTTTTATAATGGCTGTTCTGTTTTTGGAAAGATTTTCTGCCTTCCTTCTCTCACCCTTCCTGCTGAAATAGATCAGCACTAGGGAGGGTTTCAGTCCCTGTGAGGGTCCTATCTCAGCTCCTGTCATACCTGACTGGGAGATCTGTCTGTTTTGAAGGTAACCTGGATCTGCCTTTGGCTTCCTGTCAGTTCACTTCCAAGCTTTCTTTACTCTTTTTCCCCTTTCCAAGCACCTCTTGTGTTCTTCTTTCACTCTTGCACAATCCCTGCTCTCAATTGTTTGCTTGTCCCTCTTCCTTTGTCACCTTCTCTTCTTTCCCCCCGTATTTTGTTCGTGTCATTCCCATCTGTGAAATTCTTGGAAAAGCATTTGAGGGCAAACAGCTGAAGCCATTTCCTTGTGGCTCGTTCCCCTTTCATGGCATATGGTGTGATCAGTTACATTTCTGCCCATAACCATAGGATTAATATTTAAATTGTGCTTATTGACATAATGATACCCATTGTGAGACTAACAATATAAATATGCTGGAGGAACAGCTAGGAAAACAAGATAAGAGAGTCTCAATGCCCAGGGGACGTACACAAGGTGGAGAGTAATAGGGAACATTATGTATTTTGCTCATCAACAATTTTTCAATGAAAGAGGATTTAAAAACTGCCGCAGTTTTCAGCATATTAAGAGTGTGAGGTGAATTGGGATTAGCTTTTGTAGTGACTCCATCTTGTAACAAACTACTTGTGACTCCAGCTTAGTTTGTGAAGCTCCTCACCTCACTGGAGCCTGTGGAAGTCCAAAGTGTCCTCAGCAAATAATTGCTTTCTTCTTATTTGAACATTTGAAGAGATGTGAAACAGGTTTGATCCAGGATTGGGAGTCTGAATGGTTAAAAAAAGTCTGTTTCTGCCTGATTTCTGCACTGCCCTGTAGGACAACTCTCCTTGGAGAGAAAAGTAGTAGATTTCATGTCTCAAAAGTACAGTGTCATACTGGAAAGCAGCCATCTGAAATGAGACAAATGTGTTCAGTACAGGTGAATAATGAAATATCGAAAGCCAAATAAAGGTAGAAATAACTTTTGAGAAGACATGATGGGGAAATAAAGGATCGAAAAAGACTTCATTAATAGGCAGGAAAATTTTCCTATATCCTTCACTAGGATCAAAATTCTCACCAGTAAAATCCCAGGAATTATAAATGTTTTCTTGCTGATATTCTATTTCTTGGTCAGGACCCTCCTTGTAACATGAAAGCTTAGCCTGGCGTTTGGGAGAGATGAGGGTGGGATTTGTGAGGAAGCCAAATTCACACAGTGGCTTCAGCACTGCAGTACATCCTTCTTGGTCCATATTGGGCATCCCTTGATTGATTTAAATTGACCTCCAGGCTTCCTCTTGCTTCTGAGCACTAAATCCCAGAGAAGCAAAGACCTCTTGTCTGACCCGAGCACATTTCATGGATAATGTGTCTGTTCTGTAAACTTTGTAACATCTTCAACAGGCACAGCGCTGAGCATCTGCTTCCTCCTCTCTCCCCACCACTGGTTTGTTTCTAATGAAATATTTATTAAGTGAATGATATTTGCAGTCAGAGAAGGAGATAATTCATGCAAGCAATCAGCTCTGGGTTAACTGGAGAATGAAAATGTCTTGGACCGTAGCAAAAACTCATAATCAAAGGGCTCCCCAGCTATCCATCAAACAATCAATTACTGTATCCATTAGTCCCCTTTCACCACACATTAGAACAATTTACTAGACATGCTAATGTCCGGGTCATTGCTCCTTAAGGATGAGCAAACAGCAGGGGCATCTATCAAAGTTTTGATGCAGTGTGATCTCATACACTGTGAATATATAGTTTAGAACACTTCATATTCTCATGGTGTTAAGTCTATTAAAGACCTGGTTTGTCAGGGAGGTGCTGGTTGCCTCCAGTCCTCACCAGCTGAGGGAAACTTGTCAAAAGAAGTTGAACTTTTCACATGATTTTGCCTTCTGTGTGGTGAGACAGAAAGTCATTCTGTGTGACAGATGAATAAACAAACTGCACATCAGTAAACCAGAGGTGGTTTTGTCACTTCTTTGTCACACTGGCCAGGCAATTGCAAACACGTTTTCTACTCTTACATGCACCTTGTGGGGGAAAACAGGATTTTTCCATGAAGAGGGGATCCAAAAGGCAGCTTCTAGGGCATCACCCCAGACCTGTCTTGTCTCTCTGTCCTCACCTATTCCCTGACAAATCTACTGGGAATTCAAACCATGCGTGCTGAAGGAACCTCTTTTAATTCCTCCACAGTGTAGATTTCTATCTCTGAAGGCAAGGAGACTCTTTCTAAAGGTAGTTGGGAGAAACAAACACATATTAGTGTACTCAGCTGAGCTAAGAATGATATATTGTTCTCCATTAAAAAAAAAAAAAAAAACAAAACCAGAAAAATATGTGTGGTTTTTGGTCAGAGGTTTTTTTAGTTTATTTTTAATGTTGTTTTGGATTGTTTGGGGTTTTTTTCCCCATAGTCTTCCTTGGCCACAGCTGGGCATGTGTAGTGTAAATCTCCACTTCGGAGCCTGACATTCAAGGCTCCCTTTATAGTCTGTGGCACAGTCTTGTGTTAAGTAGCTGTCAATCTTTTTAATCTGGAGAATAGAGCTCTTATCTCTATTGACTTTGTTGACCATGTCTCCATTGATTATAGTGGGAGTCTTAATCAGGAGCTCGGAGGTCAGTGCCTCCACTGTGGGCATGTAGAGTTGGAGAGGTGGATTTCTGGCAGTTCAATTTGCCTGATCAATTCCAACAAAGATATCCACTGTGCAAACATCTCAAATTGGTGTTAAGAGGGATCCCACTTACATGTCAATACCACCAGTCCTGAACCAGCATCTGCCTAATTTATCCCTCCTTCTCTGAATGACACTTGATATCTGATGGAACAAAGTGGCAGCTCTGTTAACAGGGTAAAGCTCCTCGTCTCTATTGCAAATTTGGAGAAAAGGCCAAAAAAATGAAGGGCAGAACTTTATTGGATTGAATCTGCTGCTTGAGAAATGGAGAAACTTGCTTCATGGTTTTGAGTAGATAGGCAGCAGAAGGAAATAAATTCCCTGCCTGTAACACCCTTCCTGTAGTTCACTGTGATCCCTTTGTCCCTGCAGAACTCATGGGTTCAGTGGCAGTGTCTGCACCCATGTATGTTAGTAAGGAGCTCCTTGTGCAGTTGAAACCTGGGTTTATGTGATAAAAATCTCATTTTCCCTTACACAAACTTTCAGAGGAACAGCAGAAAAGTGTTGCCTTTCCACAGAGAGAATCCTGTTTCAATGTGGGTTTGCAGACAGAGGTCTCTTTCAGGGAGTGAAATATGATTTTAATTCAGTGAGTGTGTCCCAGCCTTTCAGAATCAGTTCATTACTTCTTTATTACTGTTGGAGTGGAAAATGATCAGATTTGAGTCCTTTGGGACTGGGTCAAATAGTTAGGAAAATCATCAGGATGCAACAGGTCAACCAATCAAAGCCCTGTGCAGCATTTTTGAAAGTGGACATTAACACATGACAGACTTTCTCCTGTGTTTGGGTGGAAGTTTCCAACAGAAATATACTTTTATGGCACAAGCAATGAAATATTGGAGTTCATGGCTTGGGAAGGGCTTTGGTATATACAGAGAGAGCAGAAAAGAACATGAACAGGGCAAGTAAAATAACAGGAGGTATATAGTCTATAAACATCAGATGAGAAAATGAGGGAGTTAAATTAAACAGTCTTGAAGAAAGTATCAATAGAGACATGATTACAGTCTATAAATACTTTCAAGGTGAAAATACAAATGAAGATCAGGTGAATTATTCACGGAGTTAAATGATAAAAGCCAGGACAGCCTGATGGTAGCAAAGAAACATGTAGGTTAAGTGCTAAAACTAATAAAGAACACTTGTGTGGGTGGTTAAAACCCCATCAGTTTGCAAAGTCAATAGCACAGTTAAAACAGAAGTAAAATAAATAATAATGATAGTGCAATAAAAATCTGTGGTAGAAATTATCTGAATGTTTATCTGTGGCCTCTCCTGCCTCTGACACTGTTAAGACATTGTCCTGATATTAACTGGAAAAATGGGCAGATTATGGACGATTTTGTTACAAGTCACGTTCCAGAGGCGCTGAGCTGAAAACCTTTCAGGTTTTTTCATCTTAATCCTTTTGCTGAATGCTTTATTTTGGAAGGAGTTAGGTAGTTTTTCAATGCTCAGGAAAGCCTGTATGCTAATGGGGTGGTGTGGGACTGAATGAGGAAAGGTTAACATCTCTGTGAGCGTATATCACCGAGACAGCACCGAGCACCTGAGGATAATAAAGCTGCTCTGCACCGCTTCCCTTCCTGAAACTTCCTATTTCTTGTCACCGTTTGGAAGGTTAAATTCACTTCATCCTGCCCTGTAAAGAACTTATGCAGGGTAAATTAGCAAACTGCCAAATTCTCCCTATTTCATTCTCCCTGGACAAACTCAGAAGTAAGATTTGGTTCCCTTTAGCAATGTTTACACTTCCTATTTTCATTACTTCACTTTGCAGGCACTTTGGTACCAAATACACCTCTGTGTCTAAATTTCCCTAATAGTGTTAGTTTCTCTTCCCTGAGTCATTGCCTAGCTCTATAATAACTGTATCACTATTCTTGAGGAAGAATATAATTTCCTTTCTGCTGTTCTTGTGTTTTTCTCTAAACCAGTAAATGTTCTGACTTGATTTGACTTGAAATTCAAGTTGTCACTCTTCATTTTTCTGCAGATTGAAGCTCACATTCTCTGAATAAGGTTGACTGTTGTTAAATATTTCCAGTAAAACAATGTCCTCTTGTCCATGTCAGTCCTTGCTGTCAGAGCACACAGAAATCAGGCCAAGCATTTCATTCCCTTCAGTTAAAGTTATATTTTAAGGTTGTTTACAGGTCAGGAGATTAGACTGGGTTGGATGGGAATCATCACTGGCCAGGAGAAAGAACCATCAAACCCTCCTGTATGGACAGGTGGGCACTGGGAAAGTTCTTTTGATGTTTTGGGGCTTTAGTGGGAACACACAGAAGGACGGAAGCCATTTCACCAACTTAGTTGAACATGTGATCTCTGTTTCACTGAATGTATCTCTTTAGGAACAAATGCTACAGATCCTTTTAATTGTAAAAGTTCCTGTCTACCTGGTCTCTGCTGTGCAGTGCTCTTCCATAATTGTACATTTAAAAAGACAACACCATAATCAAATTCACATTTCCAAATGTCTTTATTTCATCCCATTTCATTTATATGGCCACTTGGATGGTTGTGTCCCTTGAGCTGTAACATCTGATGTTTGGAAGAAAAGGGGGGAAAAAAGTTTGGTTTGAAGCATGGGGAGATTATAACAGGAAATTAATTATATTTCAAATATCTCTCTCAATGTGAGAAGGTCATGGATCATTTGTAGTGAGTTCTGAGGAGGCCATGAAGATGTTCAGGAATCTGGAGCACCTCTGCTCTGGAGCCAGGCTGGGAGAGCTGGGAATGTCCAGCCTGGAGAAAAGAAGGCTCCAGGGAGACCTCAGAGCCCCTTCCAGTTCCTAAAGAGACTCCAAGAGAGCTGGAGAGGGACTTTGGACAAAGGGCTGAAGTGATAGGACAAGGAGTAATGGCTTCAAACTGAAAGAGAGCTGGCTTAAATTTACTATTAGGAGGGAATTCTATATTCAGGGGGTGGTGAGGCCCTGGCACAGATTGCCCAGAGAAGCTGTGGCTGCTCCATCCCTGGAAGTTTTCCAGGCCAGGTTGGACAGGGCTTGGAGCAGCCTGGGATAGTGGAAGGTGTCCCTGCCTATGTCAGGGGTTGGAGTAAGATGATCTCTAAGGTCCCTTTCAACCCAAACCTTACTCTGGTTCTATGATTACTCCAAACGAGACTCTTTTGTGGATGGTGCCAAAAAATTGTGGTGGGATGACGAGGTGTTGTCCCACCCTGCCACTCAGAGCTGAGCTCCTGCTTTCATCCTTCTCTCCCTCAAAGGGGGACCCCACTCTCACAGGGAGGCAGGAACCTTGTCTGGAGTCCCCAGCCCCATTGCCATTAACTGACCCCCCATCCCTCCAAGGCTCTTCCAGATGTGTGGTGACAACATTCCTCTGATTTTTGTCCCAATTTGGGATCAGGCTTTTGGGCAGCAACAGAAGCATCCTGGCAGTGCAGGGGCTGTAAAATGGGCAGATATTTTTTAAAGAGTCGCTGAATGAGAGTGGTTCTCAATATCAGGCTCTGAACATTTGCTTGGACACTGAACAGTCCACTGAAACCCTGCCAAAGGCCAGGAAAAAGAGAGATTAAAAAATTGATGCCAGTGGAATTTTGTGGGAGTCAAACATGTTTCTAAAAATAAAACTGGCTGAGCAGTCAAAAAACAAAATGCAAAACACAAAAGCAGTCTATTTTTTTAAAAAGAAAGAGACATACTTTTTTATTTCCAGCATCTTTCTGCTTTTCCACTGCTCCAGAGTGCCACTGTGGCCGTGCTAGGGGTTGTCTCTGCTGCAGGAAATCAAGCTGAATTTGGTTCTTGACTCTGTGTGAACCCAGGAAAAAAAGACTCCTCCCTATTTCAAATTTTTTTGGTACTAGATGGGTGTTAATGGACGAGCCAGTGACTCATTCTCCCCCTTGTTTGCCTTTCCAGCAGGAACCTGCTCACCAGCTGTGCAGCACATATGTTGGGAGGCAGAGACAACACGATACTTTCTAGGCAGTGTTGATGTGTCTGTGAGCTCTTTCAAGCATGGGCCATTTACACAAATGCTGGGGGTTTCAGCTGCTCAGCGAGGGAGCTGCGAGCAGGGAGTCTCTGCCTTGCATCAGGATCCGGGGACAACGCTGAGCTCAGCTCTCAGACAGCACTGCCAGCCAAAACCTGCTGCCAGCAGAGATGTGCAGAGACAGAGAATGCTGAGAGAATGGCACAGACAGCTAGGAAAGGGCAGGAGCAGCTTTAGGAATGCATTGTGATGCTATAACAACACCCCTGGATGCTCTCCTTCCTGGCAGTCCTAAAGGAACCTTTATCCGCTTGCTCTGTGTGTATGTGGAGGTGCCACCTGAAGGTGGTGGCAGCCCAGGCAGGTGGCCTTGGGAAGGATGGGTGCAGTCAGGCTGAAGTCATTCAGTGAAAGGGGTTTGAAAGGCAGAGAATGTTGGATTACAGAGAGGGGAGATGTGTGCCTCTCTTCACTGATGCTGTTTTGTTTCACTCACATCACCGTGGGACCATCTATCTGCAGGGCAGATAAAGTTGCCAAATCAAGAGGGAAAATAGAAGAATAAGGACTAGAAATAGGGACAGAACAAGCTGCTCCTTCCTTCAATGAGACAGGGTGAAAGTACATGGCAAAACGTAGCCCTCATGATCAACTGAAGTTTGACCTAGAAGCTGGTGATCTCCATGAGCAAAATATGAGTGTCAGCCCCACCATCTAAGCCTGGTAGGAAGGGCATTCCTCCTAAATTTGGTCTTCACTGTGGGGAGAAAATGTCCTGTGCTTCTTAAAAGCGCATCAGTTATCAGAGAGCTAAACCTCGGGCCCCTGGTTTATTTTCTTTTTCTTCATCTGCCTCAGACAGGTCATTTAATTCTCCCACCCTGAGTACAGTAAGATCGACACTGAACTCAAGCAGCCCTGGGTGATGAGGTCAGGATTGCTTAGAATGAATTTGGTGAAGTAATAAAGTCTTGAAGGCAAGCTAAAGAAGAGGAAAACAGTAGGAGGTATGAACTAGGCACTCTGTTACTAAGTCTCTTCCAGTTCCAGGAAACTGAATAGATTTTCTCAGTCCTCATAACTGCAGAGACTAGAATGAGAAAATTTAAAAATGCTGAAAAGCAAACTAGCAAAATACTTTCTGTTAATATATTTTCCCTAAAATTAGTAATTTCTCGCAGATTCTGTAGTAGGAAACTAGTGGAAAGGGTGGTTTTCTTGCTCAATTTCATATTCTTTTCATTCAAAAGTGAACACCTTGATCAAGAGTGAAGACAGAAACACGTAAAGGATTCTAGTTAATTTAAATAAAAATGCACTTCAACCCTTCCCTTTATGCTAATTTCCCCATCCTGGTTTTTCTCATGCTACTTTGGTGCAGAGTAATCAAATTTCCATAAGTTGAAGAAAATGCTGAATCCATTTCTGTATTTGCCCGTGTCAGTGATGCATGCAGGAAAGATTCAACACATTTCACTTGAAAGTTGTTCTTGTGGCAATTTTAAATTTGGCCTTTTTTTGAGTGAAAAGGAAGAGCAGGCAATGGTTAATTTGTGATTTCTTGTGATGCATTTCTTTCCCTGTTGTTGTGGGAAGCTCCTCTCCTAAGACAACAGAGCTCAGATTACCAATCACTGCTGTGATTTCACTTCTGTGTGAAAGATAATGCAAAATTGTAATATCACTATTTCTCTCCTCTAAAAGATTTAGAAGTCCCAAGCTGCTTGTTCTGTGCCTGCCTGAGGCCTTTCTACCTGTAATTGCTTTGGGCTTTTGCTTGGCATGGTACAGCTCTAAATCTCATTGAGCCTGCAAGGTTAGTTGTTTTGGAAGGATGGTTTGAGAGTGATCATCTAATCCAATTTATCTGTCAGCCTTAACCTGGCTGTATTTTGGGGACAGTCAGGCCAAACTGGCTGCTCTGTGTCATTTTTGTCCCAGGCAGCTTTGCAGTGCCAACCTGCGATGAAAAATGTGTCAGGCAGAGTAACTCCAGCAGTGCTCTGCACTGTGGCCCTCCATGCATGGTGTTTTATTGATCTCTAATGCAGACACTCCAGCCTCATTATTCTACACGCAATAAAATGTGAATCTCTGAGCCTGGATGCTGCTGAGAATAGGAGATCCTCATAAAGGCTGTTTATGTGTCTATATGTACTATAAAGCAAGAGATAAACATCTCTGCATTTGCATTTGGTTTGAAAGCCAGAGCCAAATGTTTCCCAAGGAGATGTGAGAGTTTGCAGGAGCTGTGGGAGGTGCAGTGGTTGCTGCTGGAACTGGCCATATCCCTGCTAGATGTGCAGGAAGTTTCTGGAGGTTGGGGAAGATAGAGCAGCCTTCCTTGGTTTACTCCCTGAGTCATATAAAAACTCTGAAGTGCTCTTTTTTTCTTGCAGAAGATTTCCTTGGAACTGCCTGCAGTCTGTAGTACAAAATTAGTTCAGACAAGTGAGACTGGTTTTACCTGTGCTCCTATAAACTGGCAGGTAACAAGGAATTTCTGAATGGTGCCCTGCATATCAAAGGCATCTCCAGGGCCTTACAGCCCAGCAATGCTCCAGATGCTTGAAATGTACATGTGAATGGAGTAGTGGTCAGAGAAAAAGGAACTTGTGCTCCTTCTTATTCTCCAGAATTAGTTTTTCAGTCCAGGTGGGGGACTGCTGGCTCAAATGAGCTTGCTGTCAACCAGGACCCCCAGATCCCTTTCCAAGGGCTGCTTTCCAGCCTCTTGCTCCCCTTCCCCACTCTGACAACAGCTCTGCCACATCCATCCCAGATTTTGTGTTTGTATCCTCTTCCCAAACTTTCCCACACAGAAATTAAACCCTCCTCCCCAGGACACAAGCCTGGTGGATTTGTGGAGTGGAAGGATGTGGTGTAGAAATGGGTTTATGTTGTCTTATTCCAGGCTTAATCAAGTTCCCTTCTCAATTCTCTTCATGCTGAGGTTGAAAGTAGAATTTGTGAGTGTCTTCCTCAGCCCTTCATCCTCCTTTCCCTGTGGTGTCACTCACCTGGTGGACAGTCTGTAAATCCAGCTTCAAAAAATCTTGGTTATTTACATCAACTCTTACAGTTATTTTTGGCAAGACTGTGAAAGCCCCATCTTATTTGTCACCTTTATTACCCATCTTGTACTAACCTGAGCTGGAGGGAGTGTGTGTGTATCCCTCCTTGTCTCTGTTGTATAATTTTTGTCTATATCTTCAGGTTTTAGGGAGGATTGGAGAGGAAATTTTCCTTTGAAATCACTAAACCTTTCTCTGGCACTAAAAGACATTTCTCATCCATCTCCAGTCAATATTTCACACCCTGAATTTGTGGCGAGGGAACAGTCTTGTAACTGGCATCAGGAATGTCATCACTGAAGTTAGTGGTGTAAAGAAGAGCTGCAGGACTGGGAGGTGCCAGGACACTCTCACTGCTACAGGAGACTCCCAATCCTCTGAAGATGGACTGTGAGGGCTGGCTGGTGTTGTGTGAGCTGGAGTTCCCATCAGACTTCTGCTTCTCTGTGCAATAAAGACCATATGGGAGCCAGAAGAGAGGTCATTTCAATCCCTTTCTTGGTGATTTTGTGTGACAAGAGTTGTCAAATTTGTGGTATTCTGTATGTTCTGATAGACAAATGGGGAGTGAGGCAGAACCAAGGCTGGGAGGGGGTTATTTTAGGAGGGGTCTCAGACATGCAACTTCTGAGGCAAATATTTTACTGCTGATAAAGTACAGGCACTGACAGAAGCTGTCACCATCCAGATAAAACCTTTTTTCTTTTTTTTTTTTCTTTTTTTTTCCCTATCAGCAGCTGCATATAGCATCTCCCCATTGGTAGAATAAATCTGATAAAAAAATGTAGTTGTAAGCAGCAACGATTTTATCCTGGCAAAAAGATTTTATCCAACAAGAAAAATGTTGTGCCTGGGCATAATTTTTCAGATATGATGAACAACAGCATGGTGTGACCCTCAGTCCTAAGGATTTAGTTTTAAAAGAACTACTGAGCATATCAGATATACTCAACTTTTTCCCTGCTAATTTTTTTTTCCATTGGCAGAATTCAGTTTGTAGATACATCTTGACAAAAATCTGCCAGAGGCAAATTTCAACAAAAGAACAACTTCAAACACATCCAATTAACAATTTATGAAAGGAAATCCGACAGAAGATTACACAGAGATTCACAGGGCATAAAATTTGACACTAAATCAAATTTATTGTGGAAATGCTTGTACAGGGAGTTATGGCCCCTTCCAGTGCAGTGTCAAAGGGAACTTTATCTGTGGAGGCTCAGAGAGTGCCCTCCATCTGATCTTTTCTTGCTATAAATAAAATGTTTTGTCAGACATGGCAGCGAACATAACTCGGAAGGGAATGAAGAGCACTGATAAGCCCAGCTATATGCAGCTTTCAATCAGAAGCATTAGAAGTGATTAGATTTCTTCACAGTTTCAGATTTAAGATTTTTTCACTTTATCACAGAAATGAGGGGCTCAGTACCATGGACAGCACAAAAATCGCTTTTATTTGTTAGCACAGCATAGAGACCCTGATAGCAGGTCGTGGTGACTGTATTTAACATTATTATGGAGCCATTTCATGTCTGGAAGGAAATATCAGCCCCCCTGCATCCTGTTGTTTTACTGATTCACTCATTCAGCAGCCGTGGTTGGATTTTTTCAGAAGATATTAAGGATGCAAACGCATGTAATTGCCCTCAGCAGCTCCGAAATTAACTTAGGCCACTACTTTGTTTAGAAAAAAAAGATCTGTGTCTAGACCTTTACCTATTTAAACACATGGATAGCTGGTTTTCTTCTAAAAGATGACTGGGCAGCAGCCCTTGCAATGTATTTTCTGAGTAATTTGCAGGGGGGATGTGTTATTTACAGATACCAGGCCCAGCAAGCGAGGATGACAAATAAAGTTGACACAGGCCAAGATAAAGCATATTTATGGTACAGCTGTGTTGTTCCATGGACTAAGCTAATCTGAAGAGCTGGTTGCTGCCTCTCCTGTTATCCCTGTGCTCCCACATCAGAACAGGAAACATTTGAACACTTGTAAATTTGTTGTCTTCCACTGAAACTCAGACCTGCATAGGACAAGCATGGCTTTGGGTGTCTGTTCATGGGCATTGAGGGCCTTGGTGCAGCATCCTTGCTGTGACCAGAGCACACAAATTTCATCAGAACACTCTTCCTTTGTCTCCACAAAGCAGATTCTTGGGGTCTTCCAGCCCACATGGCCATGTGCAGTTTGCCTCTGCTCATCTGAGCCCACTGGTGAAGATGGGAGGACACCTCTGTCACTAAATGAAGCATTAGAACACCCCAAGGGTTTTTTCCAGAGTCCATTAATACACTCTTTTGGCACTGAAACACTCTACCAGGGAAGTTAGTGTCCAAGGCACGTAATAATTAGTGAATAAAACACCCCTGGAGTATCTTAATCCTATTAAAATATGTCTTATAAAGTCTAAATTAATCTTTAACCTAATTTTAAATGATGTTTTTCTTCCTGTAACACACCCAATCTCAGTAGATCCCTGGAAAGCAGAAGATGAAACAAAGTAAGACATTATTTTTGAAGATTTTCATCTTCTGTTCATATTTTGAAAGATACTTGACAGGTTTCTGCTGATTTTCCTATTTCCTTCTATTTCTTGCATTACCCCACTTCCTTCACCACGTTGTGTTATTTTCTTTGTCTCCAACGAGGTATGGTGATAATAATAATGAATTAATTTCAGTAATTTCACTAAGTGTAGGCAAATGGAAAAATTCTTTTGTTTCTAAATACAGGAATGGCATATTTTTTAAAGAGTTAAAGCAGAGTTAGAGAGTTAAATAAACATTTCCAGACTCAAGTCCTCTCAGTCCTTTCAGTTCTCCAGTCCTGTGCCCCTCCATCTAAATTCCCCGTGGCCTCCCTTCCTGTTCACGCTGTGGGAATTCAGAGGAATTAATACTTTTGAAGATGTAGCCACAGCAAGACAGCAAAGGCTTTTATTTTCAGGCACAACTCCCAGTGTTTGGGCTTCAGATAAACCCAGATTCAAAGAACTGAACCTCCCCCTGAGTACTTGTTTTCTCCTAGAGCTTTCAGAGGCTTTGAGGACGTTTAGGTCAAGGATGTGCTGTGGCCGCTGCCATTTCTTCTTTCAACTTCAGAGCATCAGAACCACTTGGCTTGCTTTTTTTGTTGTAACTTTTGGTTAGGAGTCAAAGCTCAGCTCAAGACCAAGGTAGAGGACCATGAACATTGTTTGAAGTGGAATCCTCATGCAGTTGTGAGGTTGGAGACTTCAACAGCACCTCTTAGTTTAGAACTTGAGCTCAGCCTCCAAACCATGAGTCAGTTCATTCTCCAAGTCCAGTCAGGACTGAACCTGACACAGGCACAGAACCCAAAGGCTGGGTGGAGAAAACCTTGTTAAACCTCTGCCCCTACTTTTTGTTTAGATCCAACTGGTTCTTGAACAAGGTTTTAAAATCTGGACCCGAATATAAGTGCAGCTCCCAAAACAGAAGAAAATGGTATCCTGGGGCTTATAAAACAAGTTAGAGGCTTTCAAAAAAGAGGGAGAGAATCTTATTAAATAGGCAGATAAGCCATGGGTGGATGATTTTGAAATGAAAGAGGAGATATTTAGAGTAGATATTAGGAAGAATTTCTTTCCTCAGAGGGTGGTGAGGCACTGGAATGGGGTGTCCAGGGAAGCTGTGGCTGCCCCATCCCTGGAAGTTTTCAGGGCCATGTTGGATGTGGTTTGGAGCAACCTGGGATAGTGGAAGGTGTCCCTGCCCATGGCAGGGGGTTGAATGAGATGATCTTTGAGCTTCTTTCAGCCCCAACCATTCTGTGATTCCATGACTGTGATCAGATATGTCAGAAAAACCAGGTCAGCTCCACAGAGTGAGCACCAAGAACCTGTGAGTTGCTCATGCTGAGCACTGCACTCGCATCGCTGCAGTGACTTCCCCTTTTTTGAGCTTTGCTGTTTATCTCATAAATGGAGAAGATTGGAACCTTTGTATTTTGAATGCTGCAAGTCGGATCATAAAGTGTGCAATACAAATTAGTAGGATTTCTCTGTGGCTGAGAAAGTGTCTAATTCAGGAAATATTTGACGCTGCAGTAAACAAGTAAATGCGTTATTTTTCAGCTGCACATCAACATTTTGTTCTGTCAGAACTGTGGAAAATTGAAAACTGAGGCCCAAAAATAGCTCAGGAGATTGGACTTCAGGTCCTAACATTTCCTTTGTGACTTGAAATATTTCCTCTCATGTAATTTACTTTTCTCCTCTTCACCTTTTCACCACTGTTTAAGCCATCTCTTATGTTAACATTTTCTTTCCCCACACTAAAGCTGTGTAAAACTGGAAAACATTTACACTTCCTTTGCTTCCTTTCCACTCTCCCATCTCAGCAGAGCCCTAAGACCCCCTTCTCTGACCTGCCTGATGATGAGAAGATCTTTAACGGAGGCGATGGCGTGTGGCAGAACCAGGGCCAGGACCAAGCCTTGCTCTCGGAAATCACGGAGGAGGATTTGGAAGCCATCCGCCAGCGGGAAGAGGCCATTCAGCAAATTGAGGTCAGTAACCTCCTCCCACCACGGTTTTGTGAGCTGGAAGCACAGAACCCTTGCGTTGTGCCTTGCTCAACATGAAGGAAATGCTGATTTGCATCACTGCCAGTGAGTGATAGAGTCGTTTAGAGTTTTAGAGTCGCTAAAACCGGGGGAGATCATCAAGAATTTCTAAACACGGGAATCAGTGATGGAAGGGAAAGTTGGAAATCCGTATGATTTGTAATGAAAATGACAGGAGTTAATTAGTGTTCATGGGCTGATGGTTGGGTTCTTCCCACTGAATCTTCCACAG
This sequence comes from Nicator chloris, assembly GCA_013400495.1. NCBI lineage: Eukaryota > Metazoa > Chordata > Aves > Passeriformes > Pycnonotidae > Nicator > Nicator chloris. The sequence goes on along the minus strand of WAAE01019369.1, from coordinate 17,129 downwards.
CAGAGTCTGTGGTGAGGTGCTTTAATTGAGCTGGGCTCTGCAGCAAAACAAATTCTTCAGTGCACGCAAACCTGAAAGTGGAATCTGTCACAGGCAAAAACCACCCAGCTTTACCATTAGAGAGAATAATAGGTAGACAAAAGGAAGTAACTTGTTAACCTTTTCAAATTATTCAATATTTTTCTGCATCAAAGTATTTGGACATTCTTGATGCAGTTAAAAGAGGATGTACTATTTTTATTCCCCCTTTTTTTTTTTCCCAAAAGCTCTGTAAAAATACGCAATAAAAGGAACAAAAAGAGGCCTGAATAAGTTAAACATCCCACATTTTTCTTTTTATACTTTCCTTTTTATGCTTTTGGGAAACTCTTGTTAGTTGAATTTAAGCGATAAATGGGTAAAACAAGAACATGTTAAACCTTCCTAATTTGTATGCTTTTACAGACCTAAACTCAAGATGAACCAGAAAAAGAGGGCTTCAGAACAATCAGAACATTTAATTAAGGGCTATACTTTGTCCTTTAATTGGGTTGAACTAATTTTATCAGGATAGATTTTGGGTTGCAGTACAGCAGGAATTATGATTGAGTTAACAGTGCAAAAAGGGGACAAAAGTTCCTGCTGGAAGCTGGTGCCTTGAGGTTGGGACCTCTGTTTGCAAACAGTGATGGCCACATATGACTCAACTCTCCAAGTCAGAAATTTTGACAGTTTTACAGGAGCAGGTCGAGGTCAGTGTTTGTCTAATTTTTGCTGTGTTTCACTGAGCAGAGATGAATGAGCTTTGTGGACTTGTGTCCATTACTAGGGGTGAAACTGTCAAAGAATATTCTCACACCGAGTATCTTTGGCTGTGAATTGTCATTTTGCACTTCAAGGGATCTCAGTGCATCCAGCAGGACAAACTGTAGGGGACTTTGTTGCAAAGAAAATGCATGTTTTGGGCTGTTCCTGCACTTTGGTGTTCAGGAGGGATGGTAGTAAATGTATTTCTGAAATGATCTTCTGAACACCACCAGCTCACTGGAGATATGTAAGAACAGTGTGAGTAGAATCTTGTGCCATGTTGTCAGGGATGACCCTGCTTGAGCAGGGGTGTTGGACCAGATGACCACACTGTGGTGCCTCAGCCATTCTGTGGTTCTGTGATTTGTGAGCCCTTTTGTTTGAAATATAGTCTGAGCCTTTTTTAGTTTGTCTTTACATTGTCCCTGTCCCCCCAGGAAAAAAACCCACAACATTTAGTAGTTTCCCATTAGTCAGTGGGGAATGACAACCCCCAAGGCAGCTTTGGAAAGGCAAGTTGTGCAGTTGTGTCTCCTTGGAGAGATCTTTATTTATTTTGCTGGTTAAATCCCATTCTGTGCCCAATCTGATGTCTCTGCACCAAGTTGCACAGGACCATGTGGCCATGGTGGGGTAGTTGAGGGGGGTGAAGTGAATCTAATCATAATCCTAAATAACTTTAAAATTAAAAAAAAAAAATCTATGTTCATGTATTGTGCAGGGTTAGTATCTATTGATTTGATCCTGGAAACCTTTCTGCCTAATATGAACTTACCTCTGAATAGCTTAGTTTATACAATTAATGATTTAGTCAGCTTAAGCAGTTAATGTTCTTTAGGCTTTTGCTTCCTGAGAATGTGTGCACTTTCTTTTTTCCCTATCTTCTCTATCTATTTTGCTTTGCTCTCAAAGATCCCTGTTCATCCCCTAACAAGGGCTTCATTCCACAAACATTATTTCAAATGTAGCTTAAACAGTTCTCCTCAGGGGGAAAACATTTAGGACCGATAGTATTTTGTTTAGCATCTCTTTTGAAAGAAATATAATGAAAATGAGTTTTTTTGGACAGCATTGTTTCTCTCCCCAGCTGTATTTGAATAAGCAGATGGTGCTTTTAAATAATTTTCACTGTGTTTTGCTTTTCTGTTTGTTGACCCACATGAGCATATTTCTTGTGAAAGGACTCATCTCGCACATTAAAACTTCCCTGTTTTCAGTAGAAATTGTGGATTCCTTGAGCTCACAGTCACCACAACAACTTTTTTCCAGTGTATTTTCATAACCAGTGAGCAGCCAAGAAGGTTAAAATGACACATTATTCCTAACTGTCAAACATAACTAATAAAGTAAATTTATTGCCAATTTGATGTATAGCATTTGCTGTCCTTTGTTCTTTGGGGACCAGAATGAAGAACAGAGCTATGCAGAACTTGTTTTGTACAAGTAGATTGGTCTCACTGGGATTTCCATGTTGCTGCATATCCAGCAGCAGATACATGCAGATTTTGAGCAGCACAGGAGAAATTGAAAGGACATCACATCTCCTGATTACACACAATTTTGGGGAAGCTCATGGTGCTGGTACCAGTCATGAGACTTTTTTTTAGAAGACACTGAATTTGCCCTTTTTGCAAGAAAAGCCTTCTTCGTTGCTGAAGAAATAAGGAAATAAATTATCTTCTCGTCTTGTGTCCTGAAAAACAGATATAAAATTGTTCCTATAACAGACATTTTCTTAATGTTCCAATGACTTTTTCCCAGTTGTGTGTTTTCCAAAATCTCTTCAGAGGTTCAGGTTAATGGGACATTGTTCTCTGTCAGGAACATCCCTCGAGGCACTTTGCAGCTCACAGTTTCCACCTAGACAGATAACAGCCAAGTCAAAAGTTCACCTGGCTGTTCATTTTATTTAAATCTGCTCCTTTTGCTATTGCTTGCAGATTAAAACCGGAGACGTCTGCAAAGGAGATGTCTCGCCAAAACCTTACATTTTGGATAAAGATCTTTATTGCTTGGAAATGTCAAAATCTGGTAGGACACAGCAGCCTTGACACAAGTGTTATTTCTTAAAATATTGCTTTGAACTGTTATATAAAACCTATTTTAACTTGAACTGTATTGGCAGTGAATAATAGATGCCATAACAACTTTATATATAGCACTGTAAAATGTGCCATCAGAAATACATGAGCTGAACTGTAATGTGCATTGTCAGTGCTCAGTGGTGGCACAAGATCTGTCATAGCAAATCTATAGATAATATATATCATTTACCATCCAGTGCCTTTCATTTGTACCTGTGGTCATCTGAAAAATGGGAGGGGATAAAAGTTTGAGAAGAAATGGATAAGCACTGAATGAGGAACTTCACAGAATTTCAGCTGGTGACTGGAAAGACCTATAAAAAAAGATTTTAAATGATGTATTGATTCAGAAAGTCTCCTGTGATCCTCCCCATGTAGACAGCTTCCCCAGGGGTGATGAGAAAGGAAAATTAGGAAAAACTCCCCAAGATGGTCCACCAACCCTTTTCCTCTCTCACAGCAGTTTCCCATCCCCACTCTCTGGTTCACCAGCGTGGGCATTCTCCTACCTTGGAGAGTGGGAGGTGTCCCTTCCCATGGCACAGGGATTGGGACAAGATGATCTTTAAGATCCCTTCCAACTCAAACCACTCTGTGATTCCATGATACCCTGAATAAACCAAGACACGTCCCAGGAACTGCATTTTAGCAAATGCATCCCTTGGCAAAAAAAAGAAAGAGAGAGATGGACGGGTTGTGGCAACAGGTGTGAGGAAAATGCTTTTATTTTTAGGAGAGGTTGTTCCCTCTGGGTCGTTGTTGAGAAACGTTGATGTTTGTTCCCTATCTGTTTTCAAGAGGAGTGATAGATGCCAGCCTCCCCGCCTGTCACTCAAGCCTTTATAGGCAGACAGAAAATGAAACACAATCAAAATAAAACAAAAGAAAGCCCCACAGAGTCTGGCAGAGTGTGTTTGTTAGTTCAAACATGTTCCTTTTCCCCTCATTACTACGTATCATTTCTTGCTGAGGGGTGTTTTCAGTAAAATCTCTCACTGATGGTTGCAGTTTAGGGGGTTTAATGCAAGCTATTTTATACCTTTCATCAGCTTCAATAGTCCAGGGCTTTGACTTATGGGGCCTCTGCCTGTCTCTTCACAGAGGCTTTTTGACTCAGAGTAATGTATAAATAACACAAGATCATGACAAGCACCATCTGTGAACGATCTGGCTCCGTGTGAGTGTCAACCTCTCCTCATGACAGCGTTGGGAACCCTAATTATCCTGAGCTGCAGAGCTGCCTGCCAGCTTGACATGGCCATCCCTGGGACTGCTATTGAGTTGTTCCCTAAAGAACCAGCCCCAGTATCCTGCCCAGTCTAATTTAAAATGACCCGAGCTGCAGGCCTGCTACCATTTATTTCGGGAGACTATTTCACGGTCCAGCAGGCTTCGGTGTTGATGAAATGCTTCCCTCTGTTCTTGCTAAAGATCCCTTTCTCATTCTCGGCTTTTTACACCTAGTGAAACTCTGCTGGACCCTGCAAATAATTCTTCTTCCCCTTTGGCTTTAAACTCTTCAAATGCTAGCAGTTATCCTCCTCTTCACAAGTTTGTCTCCCTGGCTTTTCAGTCACTTCAGTGCTCTCTTCTCAATTATTTCCCATTTGATAGTTCTTTGCTCCTGCAGCAGCAGACTGTATCTAGGATTTTGGTGTTGTACCAGAGCTGAACAGAAGAAATGTGTAAAAAGCCCCATGGATCCAATTCAGAGCTTACAAGTCCTGTTGGAAAATGTCTAGATAATTTAGTAAATTAAACTCACCAAAGACACCAGAACCTGCTCATTACACTTTTTAATTGTTAAGCATATCCTGACACACTTTTGACCCAGACTAGCCAGTGCTTACCCAGTTATTGACAGAGTTTAAGAGGTAATGTTTTCTAGAGGCAGTTTTGATGCAGCCACACTGTTCAGAGGGTAAGGGAGTTTAATGATGTGCATGCAGTGAAGTGCAGTTTCAGTGCCTGAGAACAGTGCATTTCCCATGTCCTTGTACAGCTGCAGCCCTACTGATTTATGAGTTGATCACAAAAATTTCCTCTGGTCCTCACTGACATTTAGGGAAGAGGAAGAGCAAGGTGAATTAAGGGTGAATTTTGTGGGAAACTGTGCAAGCCTGAGGGTGAAATGAGGTGTACATGAAAATAGCAGCTGGTCTCTTTGAAAATGTGGAGAAGCCTTAGCAAGTCTGGAGAACAAAGAGCAGCCCATCCCAGTGGGATCCTGCAGTGGCCATTTCCATTGAATATTGATTTAACTGTGCCTCCCTCTCTGTGCCCCTGTGGCCTCCGACACTCCTGCATTGCTATAAGGGACTTCCCTTCATGTCAAAACCACTCACACTCAATTTGCATGTCTTTAGCATGTTGCTTTCAAACTGCCACTATCATGTCAGGCAGATCTGAAAAGTTTCATTCATTTTAGATTCAGGGGTTCTACGAGGATAACAGAATATCCTGAGCTGGAAGGGACCCACAAGGATCACACAGTCCAGCTCCTGGCCCTGCACAGGACACCCCAAGAATCCCATCATGTCCCTGAGAGCTTTTCCCAAATGCTCCTTGAGCTCTGTCAGGCTGGTGCTGTGACCACTGCCCTGGGGAGCCTTGTCAGTGCCCAACCACCCTCTGGGGGTAGAACTTTTTTCCCAATATCCAACCTAAACCTCCCCTGACACAGCTTCAGACTGTTCCCTCAGGTTCTATCACTAAAAGAGCAAACACATCACATGCTGTATTTCCTTCTCTTTCCATTTCCCCCCTCTTTATTAAGTGCTACTCTTATAAATATATTGATACACATCCATCTATTCTGTAATCCCAGTACACCCAGACAGAGAGGCAAGAGATGAAATACCACTGGGTAACACATTGTGAAGATTCTCTCATCATCTCCTTCCTGCTCACACATCACTTTTGCTGTGACTACATGCAGAAGTCCAAACTTTTTCTCCTTGCCTGGCTAAAACTGTATTTCTTCCTCTCCTCATGGAAATGCTTACAGCTTGTATATTTTTGCAATCAGTGTTTCATCAGGGATACGTTTACAGCCTTGGATATCCCTTTGCAAGACAGTGAGGTTTCAGGAATATATCACAAATCTTTTTTAGCCTTAGGCAATTTCTCACGTCTCAGGTGTAACCTTATGACTAAACTGTGTGTAGTGAAGTGTTTTTAACTAAATTGGAGAGGTTTCCACTGTGTGCTAGAGATAATTTTCCTTTTTTCACTTACATTCCCAGTGCCTTATCCAAAGACTGTTAGTGTCAGAGAGTCTTGCCCTAAACCCTTTCCTTCATGCACTGCTCCTTCAGTGAGCTTGCATGAAGAAGGCAGTAATGAAAGCCTGGATTCAGCAAATCCCTTATCTGTGTCTTAACAGCTTTGCTGAATAGGGATGGACTTTAGAACCTACTAAAAGTGAAGTATTTCCTCTGCAGAAGGAGAAAATAGTGCTGAGACACACATAATTTGCTAACAATCTGAATTTTAGGAAGACACATCTGCATATTTATACCCATAGAAACTGAGGTAAAGTCTCATGTATCACCTGTCAATGTTCATTGATAAGGCAGAGAGCTGGAAAGAGAGAGATCTCCTGTGCTGGTGGTGAAATATTGTTTAGCTTCTGCAAATCCTCCTCCGTAAGTGTTAATATTTCTTTGGTGCAAAGAAGTGTTGCTTTCCTCCTCCATTTACTGCACTTTTGCCTAAGTTTTTGCCACCAGATGATGACTGTCCCAACAAAGGTAATATCTTGCCCCTATTTCTGTTAGCACAGACAGTACAAACATCAAATGCCTCATCCACACAGCAGTTTTTGTGACTGTGATTTGCTTCCCCAAAGGGGAATTACCCCTCTCACCTATCACTTAGGTTAGAGCAGTTCACTCTCTAGTTCTGTGATGCTGATTAAGAACAATCGATATTAATCGCCCATCCTCTAGCAGTACTCTAAAAGCTGTCCCTGAAAGTTTGGCTTCTTACCTTCCTGGACTGAGTGCTGTGCTTTCTTTATTAATTATTTTGGGTAAGGAAAACAGAGTTTTCCCCAGTCAGGATGGGAGGAAAAACAGCAGGTGAGTCTTAAGTCATGGAAATATAAAAAGTTCCTGTTGGCAAAGTCCTGAAGCATCTCAAGAACCCACTGGAGAGTGAGTCAACCCTCCCTCATCAGAGCTCAGCAGAGAGGGAAGTGAACCAAGGGTATTGAAAAGATCCCACAGAGGTAACAAGGGAAGAAATGACTGAGAAGGACAATGAAATCCACATTTCACAGCAAGACCACTTCCTATTCCCTCCCATTTACCAAAAGGTGCCTGGTCCTTTATAAATTATCCTTGACAGGAATATTCTCCCACATCCTCACAGAAATTAGACTGAAAATCACATTCTTAACATTGTTAACAATGAATGTCAAATTTTAGAGGCTGATGACAAAGACAGTATTAGTTTATGCCCTCTGCACTATGCAGGCTCATTTAATTCAGGTGTTCTTTAATACTTCTAATTGCTCCTTTATGAAAGAGGATGTTACAGAACTGTCTATCCCCACCACCCTGTTCACCATTTATCTATCTAGAGTGTCTCCTCCTGTTGTCATTTCCTTCTCTGCACTGAAGTCACCTCTTCCCATCTGTATTGAGGCTCTCAGATGGCTCACTTGAGGCAGAAGGACTTTTAAGACTCACCTAGGAACCACGGAGAATTGCAAATTTTAGTATTATATTTCCTTCAGTGCAAATTTTTAGCTAGACCTCTGAGCAACCTGGTCTGACCTCAGAGCTGGTCCTGCTGTGAGTGAGAGGCTGGACTTGAGCTCTCCTGTGGCCTTTTCAAACCTGAATTATCCTATGATCTCATGATCTCATTATATCTCCACCTCTTTTGACTGCACTACTGAGGGCTACCAAATGTTCATGTGTTAATCTTGCTTCAACCTAAAGACAAAACTTCTCTATTTCCCTGCCTGTGTGAGTTCCCAAGTCAGCCTTTGTCCCTCCTCTTCCATCCATTGTCACTGCAGGCAGGAGTTCATGCTTTACTCCTCTGTTCATACCACATTTGTTCATTTATTTGGGGAAAGAGTTAGGATAATTTACTAAAAATCATCAGAAAGATGGGTATCCCTGGAAGAGAAGTCCTCTGAGGTGACCCTGTGCCCAGTGGGTCTGTGTGCCATCTCTGTTTGACTGGAGAAGCTGTGGCTGTCCCATCCCTGGAAGTGTCCAAGGCCAGGTTGGATGGGGCTTGGAACAACCTGGGGTAGTGGAAGGTGTCCCTGCCCATGGCAAGGGGTTGAAACTTGAAGGTCTTTTACAACCAAAACCATTCTATGGTTCTCTGCTGTACCTACAGCAACAAACATCTGCTTATTTTTAACTCTGCCTTTGAAGCTGGTGGTTTTTGGAACAGATGTTCCTGAGTCTCACCTTTCCTTGTCAGGTCTCCCAGGAGGGATAAAAGCTGCCACAGGTTTCTCACCGTGCTCCTATTCCCATTTCACAGCTAGAGAAACTGAAACATCGTGGATTGTTTCTCTGCCGTGGAGCTCCATAGAAATGTAAATGCCTTGCTTAAGACCTGGGAAAGAGTCAGGATCAGTGCCAGGATTAAAATGCTGCTTGTTCTTTGCTTCCGTACCCAATTCTCTTCAGACTGTGCCGGGATGAGAGATCCAAATACAAGATCTGGCAAATTTAGCTTCTAATTTTTCTCCCCGTGTTTGAATTGCAAGGCAGAAGGAACATGCTGCTGTTCAGAAAACATGCTGTCATCCACTCAGCTTGGATGGAGCTCAAGGAAAATACTGATCATCATCTGTAACTGAAGGCAGATCTTCCCTACGGGGGGCTTGCTGGGATATGAAGTTTCACCCATGATATCATGACTTTATCAGGAGATGCTGAACTGCAGCCTGTCTCCCTGAGAGCACAGATTGCTCTGTCAGAGACAGAGAACTTCTTGCCCTCTGAAAAATCTTCAGATGTGAGGATGAAGGCGACAGGAGTGAGGGCAGGGGGAAAGACCTGCTCCGTGCTTGTACACATAAAACACAGCTGGGGGAAAGCCTGCAGGTGAATATCAGTTGTGTCAGACATGTGGTGTTGAGGGATGAAGAGATGAGTTTGTGGGTGTGCTGGGCCTGAGACAGATGTGCACAAGGGATTCAGTGCTCAGAGCTGAGTGCTGGAGACTTCGAGTGGCATGTGCTGGTTTTCTCAGGAATGCTTTATTGCTGGCTGCAAAAAGAATCTTTGCTCATTTTGCCCCTCTTGTGGATCCTGACAGACCCTTTGCTCTCCTGGAAGTGGTGAGAGCTCAGATATCTGTTGGTGTTGAGGAGGAGCAACTTTAAATCTCATACAGCACTGAGAGCTCTTGCACGGTCTTTGAAAAGGCTGCTATTTCCTCATGCAGGAAAAAGCTCAACTTCATCTGCAAGACCAGTGTGTGAAGGCAGCAGCTTCTGTCTCTTTGGCTGATCAGTTTTAAGAATTGGCCACAAATCCAGTGATTTTGAAGAATTATATGGGAACAATTGTTTAGATTGGAAAAGACCTTTCAGATAATTAATTCAAACCGTTGATCTGACTGCCAAACACCCCACTACGCCATGTCCCCAAGTGCCACAACTAAACACCTTTTAAATCCCCCAGGGATGATGTCTCCACCACTGTCCTGGCAGCTGTGCCAGGACTTGACAACCCTTTTGGAACTTTTTTTCCTAATATCCAACCTAAACCTCCCCTGGTGCAACTTGAGGCCATTTCCTCTTGTCCATTGCTTGTTACTTGGGAGAAGAGACCAAGCCCCACCTCACTGCAACCCCCTGGAGGGATAGAGGACAACACTGCTTGTGCTCCTGATCCCTTAATCAGTCATCCCAAGCCCTTGAAGTCTCCTGATTGTCCTTTTTATTGCAACTTCATTGCTACCTAGCAGAAAAAACCACAATAATAGATAATAATCTCAGGGTTGTAGCAGGATAAGAAGTTTTCTCTTCACATCTTTAGCCCAGACCCCAGGGAGGCAGTGGACTGCCCTAAGAAGTGGGTCTGGTCTGCACACTGGGCATTTTTTTCCCTTCATAATGGAGTCTTTTCAGCTGCTCTATCATGAACCAAAGTGCCTTCAGAAAGCTTCAATTTAACAAGGATTGAATTAATTTGATGGTGCAGTCTCAGACAAGAAAGTGCCTGTCCACGATCACTGCAGCTGAAGGGGGTTGCACAAAGCAACTCGTGCTCTCCCCACTGCCCAAAACAGACACAACTACTCCTGGAGAGTCTCCCTCCTATGGTTTCCAGGGATTTGTGTCTTTCTCAACAAAATTCAGGTGAGAGCAGAAGTGTCTCTTTATTTTTGGTAATTTTAGCATGAGGTGGGGGCAGTGAGAAGTGGAAGGCCAGTAAAGAGACAAAGTGAAGGATGTCTTGATCAGCAATGATTCAGCAGAATTTCATATTTAGTCTTGTTTTGACAGTCTCCATAAAAATCCTGCAAATTGCTGCAAATTCAGTCCTTCAGCCTGATTTGGTTACTGGGTGCTGTGAGCAGCCTGGACCCAAAAGTCACTCTGTAAGCATCAGCCCCCGTATTTGGCATGATCCTTTAAAATAGCCCTTAAAAATGAAATTTCTGGAGCATTTCAGTTGTCACACAAGATATTTCTTCCCATCCTCTTTTCCTTGCTAAATGCATCCAAAAAATGTAAAGTGGGAATGGGAGGGGTGGGCAGAAGGAAATTAAGAGCAAACCCCATTACTCCTCTGCCTCCCTGATTTCAGCCCATGCTTGTAAATATGTCTCAGCAGTGGGATGCAAGGACTTTTGGGATTAGGTCCTTCTATCCTGACTTTATCTGGATGAAATAAAAGGAAATCCTGCATCTTTGCATGTTGGTGCTGATTGCTTAGAAGGGAGTCACCTCCTGCTGAAGTCTGACAGGGATAAGTCGTGTTCCCTTGGTTCTTTCCCCCTGATGTTCTCTCTAATTTATATCACTGAGAAGGGTTAAGGAAGGTGACTTCAGGTGTTGCCATTAGAAAGTCAAATTGCAAAAATAAAGCATTAAAAATAAATGCTGCAGCGGAATTGCTGAGCCAGGGAATAAAGAGCTTTAAATGCAAACAGGGAACTGGCTGTGCATTTCTCCACCAGTCACCTGTCTCCCTATCTGAGGATTAAGGACTCTGTGTCTCTTAGTCCTGTGTCTTCCCATTCAGCTCCAGGTGCTGCTGAATGTCACAACTTTTTACAGCTCACCTATTAAAATTTAGAGGAACTTCCTTTTATTTGCATGGCAGGAGGAAGATTATTGCTTCTTCTGAGTCACCTCATAGGAGAGACCCAAGGAGAGTCTCTCATAAAAGAGTCAATTTTAAATATAGGTGGACTTCCCTAAATAAACTTCAGGAAGTTGGTGACTGGGTTAATTTGCTTATAGGGTGGATCCCCAGCTATGGGAAATTGTTATAGATCCACTGACTTCCACGCTGTCAATGAACTGTTATCTCCTTTTAAATGACTTTCAAACTCCTCCAAAGAAAAGCATGAACAGCATTTCTGTCATGCACAGCTTTCCTCTCCCCTGGGTGTTTTTGCAGGAGCACAAGGTATTTTACAGCCACACTCATACAGATCCTGCCACACTAGATCATCTTTCAATGCTTTTCTGTCCTTGTCCCTCCCTCAAGGTACCATGTTATCCCCTAAATCCCAGGGTGCAGTGGTTCTTCCCTGTTGTCCCAGTCTTTACCCTAGACCTTTGCTGGGGGGTGGGAAGCAGTCAGATGGAATATTTTTAGGATTCCTCCCTGCTGTGTGTTCCTAGGGCTGAGAAGACCTCATGGGATCATCATCCTTGCTGCAGGCAGAGGACAGTCCAGAAGGATTTCAGGGCTGGAATCTGTGCAGCACAGAGAAGGTCTGGAGCAGGCTGAGGGGCAAGATTAATATCTCCAATATCAAAATAGCACTATCACCTCCTAACTAGGGACAGTGCCATATCAGGAGTTTTTACAGCTCTGGTGTCCCCGGGGCACCAGTGCAACCAGTACCTCCCCACCAAACCCATGCTGTTGTTGTACCATGGGGAACAGTCAAGGCTTCAAATCTAGCTCAGCCAGAGCTCTCTTTTCTTCTTCTCCATCCCTCCACTCCCCCTGAAACTGGTGTTGGTTAATTTTGCAGCACTCTGTGTGGGAGCGGTGAGGTTTGGGTTAAAGACTATTATATATAAATACCTCTTGCTATTCTTTTTCTCCCAATTCCTCTGGAGTTAGAGCACCTATTGTTGTGTGCCATCAAACAGGCTGCCACAATAGCTTTGGAGGAGCTGTGAGGAACCAGAGCTTTGTTTCCCAGGTGGGTTTTCTCCGGAGGTGTCAGGACGTCCCCGCGCCGTGGTGGGTTGGGTCGAGTGGGTGGCTGAGCAGATGGCTCTGTACTGAAGGCTCTCTGATGCCTGGTGACCTTCAAAGGAGATGAGGCAGGACCCCCTCCTCTGAGATCCAGGGTCAGGAGTGCCACTGAAGTGCCACCTGCCTCGGCCATGTTGTTCCTGTCAGCCACCAAGGTGCTGGCACTCACTGGCTGTCTTGCATTAGCACAGGGATAAATTAATCCTCTCCTCCCGAGCGAGGCTGGAGCTGGGAAGTGGTGCCAGACTGCCAGCCCTGTGTCATTTAGTGCCTGGTGCATTGTGTGTCCTCACACCTTGTTTGCTGTTCTAGAAGGCACCAGTGCATTAAGCAGTGGTTTTCCTTACCCTGCTCAAGCCTCTCTGCTGGACTTGTGTGCCAAATGTGGAGTCACAGGGCCTGCAGGAGGAATTTTCGTTTCCCCTCTCACACTTGCGTTTGTCGGTGTTGAACATCGCTCACAGTCGTATTATTGAAAGTGCTTCACACCTTCTGATGTTTGCAACAGCCCTGTCCAGACTTGACGAGCCTGACTGCAGAAATACAGTCTGGTTCTTCCCTGTGATTGCCCCCAGGTGTTGTCTTACATATCTTTTGTACACCAAGTCCATGCTATTTACTATTCCATCAATTCCAGACGATGTCCTCTCAATGCCCTGCACACTGGGCATTGCTCTGGATGCAGCCTGGCATTAACATCCAGCTGGCACATCCTACAAGGTCCAAACCCAGCTGCCCAAATTTGGTCTGGTTGGATTCAGGCACCTCTTTAGGGTATTTTGAGACCTGGTAATGTTTAGCCAGGTCCTCTCTAGGTTTTGGGAATGCCCTGCTTCTCACCAGGCAGCCAGACTCAGCTCTATGTTCCATTTTTCCTGGCAGGTTTTTCCATCTTGCAGTCTCAAGGCTTGCCTGGAGGTTTTGGCTCTACCTGTAACTCCCGTGTCCTTGAATAACTGTCCCTACTTCACCTATGTAGTCTCCAGATGAGACTGCTCAAGTGGTCCTGGGTTTGTTGATAGTTCTGTATCCAACTCCTGCCCCAAGGGAGCTCACCAAAGGTTACAGTCTTGTGCATCTGAATAGAGCTTTTGTGTTAACATGGAATTTGCAGGGTTATCATGATGACAGATTGAGATGTTTTTGGTCTTTTTTGGGATTTCTTTTTTTCTTCTTGTTTTGCCTCTCTCCACCAGTGATTCAACTTCCCAGATCACTTATATTTAACAATGTGGCATCCAGCAAAATGCCTAGAGGAAGCTGACTGTTAACCTTTTGTCAGGATGAAAACTGACCTACTTTTAATTTTGGGTTGGTTTTTTGTTTGGTTTTTATTACTTTTTTTCTTTCTTTCTTTCTTCTTTCTCTTGACCTGCTTTTGCATTTGACATTGCTTTGTACCTCTCTCCATGGTAGTTACCTTCTGTAGTCACCTGAGGAGTGACAGCATCACAGACCTCTATAATCTGAAAAAAATTTAAAGCAACTGGTTTGCACTTTCTTTTTCATCTCCACTGAGTTATTGACTTGTTTAAAGAATTGTGAGGGCTAAGTGAGTTGTGATTTTCCTTACAAGGACCAGACTATCACAGCCTTGCATGTGCTTTGCTGTTTTGCTCTCTTTTAGCCACTTTACCACAATGTGTAAGGTTTTATTACTCTATTCATCATTCAAACAGCCAAGACTTTTTGTAAAGCTCAGTTGTTTGTAATTGGCAATCTGCAACAGGGCTTGTTCCCAAACAGGGATTAGATGTTCCTGTTAGCAACTCTGGGGGATTCTGCAGGTCATTAGGATTTCTTGTCACCCAGAGCAAGGTGCTTTTCCCATAACTGGAGGTTTCCAGGGTGTAGATGTCCCTGCCTGATGTTAAAGTCTTAAAATAATCTATGAAAACACACTTTTAGAACACAGTTCATCCGCTATGATTTCAGACATCTGTTCTATCATGAGCTGACCCACGATCAGCTTCTTTCTCTTAATGTACTGGGCAGAACCTCCTGTTTATCTCAAAAGCTCAAACTTACATCCATAATCAGTGATATTTCTTCACCAGACTGTTTGGACAAAATACTATTTTGTGGATCTTTTTTCTTTTTCTTTGAGTGGCAGTGATGCATCCCAGCTTCTGTCACCCCGATGTCTTAGAGCACTTCCTCCCTTTGTGTCTGAGTTGAGAAGATTTTTGTCACCTGAATTTTTAAAATTTAAACTTGCATCTATAGAATCATAAAAATCACAGAATAATAGAAAAGTTTGTGTTGGATGGGACCTTAGAGATCATTTAATTCCAACCCTCCCTGCCCCACAGAAGAATGCCACCCACTAGATCAGGTTACTCAGAGCCCTGTCCAGCCTGACCTTGAACAGTTCCAAGGATGGGGCATCCCTGGAAGTATTCAAGGAAATAACAAGTATTTGTTTTCCAGCGACCATTCTTGACCTACTTGTTTTCTGCTTCCTCTTTAGAGTATGGCATAACCAGATGGTTTCTAGGGTGACTTCTAACCCAAACCTTTCTATGATTCAATGCTCTTGATAATCACAGACTGATGATGCCGTGAGTAAATGCATTTATGAGCCATCATAATGGATTCATCATGGATAATGAAATCAAAGAAAAGCAATGTCCTGATTTTGATGTGTATTTTTAATTGAATAGATGAAAACCTTCCATTTCAGCATTCCAGGGTTATCTAAGTAATATTCTGGCACATTGCCCTTTTTCACCAACGTGACTGTACATTCCAGCAACAAAATGGGGAAAAAATCGATTCCGTTGGAAGAAAATCCCAGTAATTGAAACTCATGTTAATTGCAGGTCAGAAGAAGAAAATTGTTTTTACTATTTCGTAAAACTAAGTGACAATGTGACTAAGAGAATGGTTGGCCCATGCCAAGATGAAATTTTTCTTTTGGTCTTGGAGGATGCTGCAAGACCCACTTCGATTTGACCTTGCAAACCAGTGACAGTGCCTCAAACCAGGGCAACATTTCTGGTGCTGGCAAAACATTATTTTTATTCTAGAGGGGAAGCCACATGAGAAAGGGCTCAGGCAACTTGGTCTGTTCAGCCTGGAGGAGAAGAGACTGAGGACAGACCTCATTGCAGTTACAGCTTCCTCGTGAGGGGAAGAGGAGGGGCAGGTACTGATCTCTGCTCTGTGGTGACAGTGACAGGACCCAAGGGAATGGCCTGAAGTTGTGTCTGGGAGGTTTGGGCTGGATGTTAACAAAAGGTTCGTAACCCAGAGGGTGGTTGGGCACTGGAACAGGCTCCTGTGAAGTTTTCCTGCTGTGTAAAAGTCTCCTTGCTGAAACACTGAGCAAACTAGGAATTACCATTAAGGAGTGAGCAAAGTCAGCTTGAGATAACAAAAAATTTCCTTGGATGGTCATGGATAGACCAATGTGGGCATCAGTCTCTTCTCCAAAGTAACAAAGAACAAGAGGAAATGGCCTCAAGCTGTGCCAGGAGAGATTTAGATCAGATATTACGGGAAAAAAAAATAAAGTCCTTCTCAGGGGGGTTGTCAAGCACTGGAACAGAGAAGTGATTTCTTCACCATTCCTGGAGCTGTTAAAAATGTGTTGATGTGGCACTTGGGGACATGGATTTAGTGGTGGACTTGGAAGTGCTGGGTTAATAGTTGGACTCAATGGTCTTAAAGGTCTTTTCCACCCTAAATGATTCTATGGCTTTATGAAGTACAGGTGTTGTGGCAAGAAGGGGACTGTTTCAAGGAGGTCTAAAAAGCATTCCTTGAGTAAAATTTCTGTCCTCCTGTGCTTTGATCTGGATAGTAGCCTGTTCTGGTGTGATTTAGGTAATTCTGGATGGCAGGACGATCACAGCAATCAAGAACACAAAGTACCTTCCCTGGGAGATGAACAGTCCAATTTCTGCATAGCAAGGGAGCAGGGAAATTTTATCCCAGGAGCATTAATGGAGAATTTGTCAGAAAAAAAGATGAAAAGTCCAATAGTCAAGTGAAATGCAGCTGCACTCTCCTGAATTTTAACTTTTCCTTGCTAACACACTTCACATTATGGGATTATTATGGGATTATAATGTCTGTGTGTTAAAGGGGAGAGGAAATCCTTGGTGTTCATTGCATTCATCTAACTCCTCTTTCTTCTGGAAATAAAGGAGAAGATAGGGAAAAGGAGTGAGGGCAAAGAAAAGGAAAAGAAGAAAATTAAGATTGGAATGAAGCCTTGAAATTGGCAGCTGTCAGGAGCCCCCAGGACAAGTGATAAAATGTTGCATTAAAGTAGCTGCAGTGTGAAATGCCATTGACAGAATTACGAGGACGGGAAATCACTTTATAAATGTGCTTACCAGGATAAACAGATGTGACTGAGGGCAACTCCACTCTGTCACTAAACTCTTGAAAGGGCAATATTTATGGCAATCTATTTTCTGTTAAAAAAAAAAAAANAAAAAAAAAAAAAAAAAAAAAAAGAAAGAAAAAAGAAAAAAAAACTCAGTGAAAAGATACAAACCTAAACTCCGAGAGGCTTCAGACAGAGGTGAGAGTTCAGTGCACATATAAGGGTGGGAATCAGGGCAGAAACACTCTCCTGTAATAAAACATTTTGAGAGCCCAATAAATCAAAATGTGGCAGGGTGTGATGATGCTGAGGAAGAGGGGGCTGGTTCCTGGTATTTCACGCTTTGCAAAGGCAGGAGCCACTCTACAGGCATGGCTTGGGGTCTTTCACGGGCAAAATACACAAAGAGATGTTAGTTCAGTTTTCTGCTGAGCTGAGGCTGTCTGGACATGACAGTGGCCTAAATTTAAATGGTCAAGGGGCCTTGGGACAATG
>WAAE01019367.1:0-123007 GCA_013400495.1 Nicator chloris | reverse complement strand
GAAATTATTTTTGGGACACAAATACTAAGTTATCTTTTTTCCTATTGTAGCCCAGCTGTGCAACTAAAAAAATATATGTACTTGTAGATAAACATGGCAGGACAGTAAGCAGAAGAACCACTGCTACTCGGCCAATTCACTTCATCTTCTATTTAAGAAATAGATTCCCAATCTTCAAAGTGGTTCCTGCAATTCTAGGAGGATGCCCAGGTCGTTTTCTCTACATGATCTAGTAGGTATAGTGTTACATTAATATCCTTACAAAGCTATTCAACCTGCTCAAGTGATTTCTGCAGCTGACAAGCATTTGACAACTGACAGAGGCATAAGAAAAAGCAGTTTAAACAATTAAGCCTGTTCTGTCTGCAGCTGACCTCTTATGGCCATACACCTGCCATATCTCCACCTACATTGCTATGGGGACACTGAACAGTTCACCAGAGTACAACTTGCAACACAAGAGAAAAAGATAATCAGAGGGAATAGGAGAAACACTCATCTTCTGATGACAAATCCACCACGAATCAGTGACAACACATTATCTTTCTTAATAATCTGAAACTCAATATTGCTAAAACAATAGTATTATAAAACAGGAATATATCGATTCAGGACTGACTGCATAAAAAATACACTATCCTCATGTATTTCATTTAAGCACCCTGATGATAATGGAAGATATTCTTTTCCTTTATTGCTTTTAAGCCTCGTCTGTTAACAAGTTTTGATTTCCATTTGAACATCATCTCAGTAAATTAAACACCTCAGTAACAGTGATCCTGTTTTACAAAAAAGAAAATGTCTAAACACAGACAACTAATACACTTGTTTGTAACAGTCAATTTTGTGCAAAAATGCCTGAACAAATGTAACATTCAACTTTTCTCCCAGAAAAAAGCTAGCATTGCCTCAGAAGAGTGACTAACGAAACATGTTTTAAAGAACCTTTTACTGAGGATTTTCTATTTCAATAATTCAGATAATTAGGTGCATTTAATAATAATAAAGGAAAATATATTGATTGAAAATATATTCTCAAAATTATTCAGTGTCACATTTATGGTGGACATTTCACTGACACACATACTACAAACTACTTTTCACTTAAATTCTTCTCTGAGCGAAGGTTTTACTACTAAGTTTGATACTAGTGATATGTTTGTAGATGTCTCTTGCAGGATGAATGTTTTGACTGAGTGCTGTTCCACACATATCAAGAGACAACAATCAAAGTGCCTATCGTCCTTTTTGAAGACAGAATGGTGGTTAATTGGCAAGCACAAATCAATTAATAGAAGTACAGCTGTACACGAAGTGTAGAAACGCAGCGGAGGTAGCTAAAAGAATGAAGACCTACTGGATTGGTAAGACAGATACCAGGACTAGAGCACAGGTGGGGGTAATAAATCTAAAAAAACCCCATCGTGTGTAGGGGGTTGTGAAGAGTCTTGGAAGGTTGACAGCTTGAACATCATGCACCAAAACAGGAAAAAAACAGAGGACAATGTTTTAGAGTGAAGCTGGTAAAAGAAAAAGCAGCCAAGATTATACTAGCAGCTGGCTCACTTAAATGTGTGCTTTTGTATGAACAACATATATCTGAGAATAACTTCTACATTTATTCTGCAGTTGATATTTTTCTCTACAATGAAAATTAAAAATAAAACTGACTTGCACTGACTTCTAAGGCATAAAATACAAAATTTAATTCCCCAAGTCTTTCTAGTCTCCATATACACATTTCTATGTTGGTTTAAGTACCTACACTGCCAAAAACGTCACTACCCTCACTTCAGCTGGAGGGTATTACTTGGCCAGGCTATGGATTGTAATACCAACACATACAGCATGTGTTGGGAAAACCAAAAACCAGTGCTCTTCTCAGACATTTAGTTTCCCTGCACTTTTTCATGACTTCAAAGATAAAATGCAGTATTTCACTCCCTGCTTCTGCTCCAAAATGTAGAAATCCTCCAACTCAGTTGAACTACCAAATCAACAAAATACTCAACTTTCAAGGAATAGCTTCATTTGCAAAAAGTGTTTTTCTGTTCAGTGATTTAGGATTTTTGTAACGTTAAAATTATTACAAGGGGGAAAAAAAAGGAAAAAAGAGAGGAAAGACTGGAATGATGTTTTATTCCTGTTTCTGTAGAAAGGGTCTCTGCCATCAGGGGCTGAATATTTACATTAAAGCAAGTAACATGATGAAAACAAAGAAGAACTGCATGTGAAAACTGGCAGAAGCAAACAGGTCATCTCTGCTTTTAAAATGCATCAGATGAAGCATACCTGTATACGCTGGGATAAAGAGAGGGCTGAATCTGCAGGGACAATCTGTATTCGTTGTGGTGTCCCATCCATTAGTGTTTGTGTACCACCTTCCTGGGAATGCGGAACCTAGAAAGAAGAAACAAACGTAATGGACTGACAACAGATGTACTATTTTAATGGATCCACTATCTTAATGGATTAAGCCTTAAGGTTTCATCAACTTCTAATTTCTGTGAACAAGGCCATGGAAAGTCTGAAACTCTTATTCCATAAAAAATGCGAACGCTTGTAATCTAATTCAACACCTTAATCTTTCTAATTAGAAAATTCTGATTTAAACCCATTTTGAAATACCTTCCAATGTGAAATTTAAAAACACTTTAAGTAAAGCAATCGATTGTTGACAAGTCCATGTATGTCAACTGAACTGAGTATTGACTACTGCTGATGCTCATGAGACACAACACCTATCATCATAGCTGTGCTGTCTTTGCAATAAACACACTTTAATGGCTCTGAAGTGACAGAAGGGGTTTTTGTATGGAAACAGCAATTGTCAGTCTCAATTCTGTTTCTCCGTTAAAGAATTTTGTACTGGGGAACTATTAACAAAGGTAGGGAAAACTAATAAATTGCATGAAGTTTGCAAACAGTGTATCTTGTCTTAAAATCTCTGAGTGAATGCTCTCCAATTCATGGAAGTGTTTTAACAATTATCAATATTTTAAAAATTCTCCACATCCTACAGCCAACAGCATATGGGGGAAGGTATTATTCATCACATTATGTCAATAAAAATTAAGGACAGCTGCTAGAGGCTTGATCAGAAAGGCCATATTTTTTGCAGTACAAAGGGAATTTGTCTTCACAGAGTTTACAGACACCTTCAAATTGAAATTTTTGTCTTAAATTCCTGGGTAACTCCAAAACCTTTTTGCTATTCACAAAACTGCCTGCAACATCCTGCAAATCTGTACTACCAATAATTCCCAGTATTTACACCATTATACAAATACTCCTCTGCACCTGATTGCTCCTCTGCCCCTCCCAATTAATATAGAGAATATAGATGTATATTGCAGTAAAGGTACTGTTTCGTAACAGTTTGTGAGGGGTTTTTTGTCCTACTGGATCAGCTTCCTGATTTTGCAACCATACCATCATCTACATGGTAGTACCAGCAGACAAAAGCAGGCCAGCACATGCAGCTGGAGGTCAGTATGAGATGGGGACAGGGTGGTGGGTAAGACTTCCCCTTATAGCAGAAACAGAACCTCCCATTAGCCTATGTTGATTTTGAAATTTTGCCCAAAAAGGTGTTACTTTTGGTAGCAGTATCATAATCTACCTGCTCCTCTCCCCTCAGTGTGGCAGGTAAAACTGGCTGGTTAGTCATTCTGTGATCTGGAACAGGACACTGATGCAGGCTGAAAAGCAGCCCAGCAAACAAAGGCTATTCTTAGCACAGATGAAGCCTTCAATCCAGTCTCCACAATTCTCAGAAGCAGATGCATCAGAGCAAATGAGTGAGGCTAAGCTGCTAGGGAGATTGCTTAAGCTGCCAGCACCACCAAAAGAAATGCTTGTCAAACTACTGCCCAAGCCATTTCTGGACATGGTTTTCTAAAAAGACCCAATTTTTCTGCGTACAACTACTTTTAAACAATTCATCCACTTCTTTGCTTAAGTAAAGGACAAAAAACTGCTCATTACCCAGCAGCATTTTCAGTTCAAGAGAGGTACTTCCCAGCACTGAAGTTCTGTATCAGCCACTCAAATTGACAGGGACACGTGGTGATTCAGAAGCGATTAAAGTTTTATGTGCATTTACCTTTGCTTTATAAAATACGCTACAAATTATAGAACTGCTTTACATTTGCTCCCCTAAATTGGCATGATCCACATGTTGTGTAAGGTAAAATGGCTTTTTAACTCCACAAAATGTCAGTTTGACAGTTTCACTTCTATGCAGAATACAAGTTTTTCATTGCAGTTAATATTGATAAGAGTAACTGCAAAATTTGTTCTGAATTGTACTTTGTGTGTGTGTGACAGACAGTTTCAACAACTATATAGCTTTCCTCTGCTACAGTAAACTGGCAGGACTGTGGAAATGAACCACCATAGTCTACACAGCCACAGATTAAAGAAAGAAGAATGCTGCAGGCTCTTGGCAGGTAGCATCCCTCCATGAATCAAGAAATGTGGTCTTGATGTAGAAATAGGAATTATCTTGCACAATGAGCAAAAGATGACTAGCAGGTGGCAGAATCTGAGCAATGACAATCACTGCACAATGCCTTACAGACAGGGTTGTATTTTGCTTCAATGTTTTGCTTTCGTGCAAAAAGTCCCAAATTAACAAAAGCATGCTTGTTAACACCATTGTAAAATTGTCATGGTATTTTTGTGATTTAAAATGCTTCATGAACAACAATTAATACTATAAAAAAATCAAAATCTATGTACAAAACTTCTGTATCTATGTATGTAACTTCTGACCATTATTTCAGTGAGACAGAAGCATTTCCATTCTCCTCAATATTGGAACACCGTTTCCTTTCAGGTCTTTGTCCTTTCAGGTTCTACTCATGTAAATTTTTCTTGTAAATTCAATTAAAACTACTTCAACATTCAAGAGATGATTATAAATGCTAGCAAAAATACTGCTGAAGTTCTCTAGATCTTAAACTACGATTTTTCAGTGCTTACAGTGATTAGGAATGCCACCAAGCAATTACAGCCTGTAAGCAGACAAGAATATAAGTTATTGCATGGAGGCCCTTGGGACACTGCCTTCCTTGCTGATTCCACCTTTCAGGCAGCACATTCATGCATGGCATGCACCTTTGACAATAATTTAGGCTTAAGGAGTCCCAGCTTGCACTGCCCTCAGGGATGCTTTTCAGTCCTTCCAACCATCTGCCTGGTTGGGCTGCACCTTTTACGAAATAAGGACACTTACCACAACCAACAGGGAGATGACCATCTTCCACTACACTGTAATTAATTTTTTTCCTAGTTTTGTCCACTGGATGATGACACACAGAGCTTACATGAGCAAGACTAGCACAGCATGAGAATAAGTGGCTAAGTAAAGACTGGGGAATGCTTAAGCTGCACTGCTGCCAAATACAGTGTGACTGTCTCAGACACAGTAAAACCTTGCTAAAGGACACCGTAATCTACACTGCTGGCAAAACAACAGCCATGAAAACTGTAGAGCTGTGATTTCACCATGAACAGGCACAGCTACAGCTCTTTGCAGCACTGCACCTTCACTCTATGTCTGTTTTCTCCCCTGCCTTCCTTTGGCTACCAGCCATCTTCTCTGTGCTGGCTCTGGTAGTCATTGGAGCCTTCTCAGACCCTACTCTATGCTAACCCAGCAGAAAACCTTCCACTTGTTTTGGTTGGGTTATTATCTTGCTGTTGGTGGAGAAATTGATAAGGAAAGAAACAGGAAAAGGACCCTATCTCTCCCATGGTACTGAGATACTAAGTCAGCTCAGTGTCTCCTGGAATCACATGAGGAAATTGAGAAACAACCCCCACAGAGGCTAAACATCATCATCACACCATCCTCTGAGTGGAATGCACACTTCAGCTAGCTTTGACTAGGCTTGTACTGTCAAAAAGAAACAAAATTAAACAGGAAATACAGCCCTATTTAGACCTCAACAAAGAACTATAGTCCCAAAACAAGACTGCATTAAACATGCATTCTCACCTAATGAAGACGATAAGTAATAAAAAGAAAACCTCATACATCCCATAAACCACTTATGTCCTTTTGAGATAGCCTTAGCAACACTCAGATACTACAAAAATAAAAGCTGTGAGAATTTATTCAGAGTAGAATTAACCATCCCATCCCCCACTCCAACCTTTCCATGTGAAATCAAGGCTGAGAGGAAATAAAATTACTTGAGAAATGAGTCTATACCTAAACAAAAATCCAAGAGTGGGTATTTCAAACTAAAAATAATATTTATGTAGATAAAGATAAATGAATTGTTGCTTCTATCTTATTTAAAGTGGTCCTACTTTTAAATGGTCTATGCTATGCTGAAACTTTCTAAATAACTATGTACACTCATATCCACACTCTCAAACCAACTGGGCATCTCTGGCAGTTCTCTGGCTGCAGGACACAGATTCTGCACACGGGTCAGAAAAAACCAAAACTAGAAATCTGCAGAAATAGTAGTTCAAGCTTTCTTTTGACACAGGACAAGTACATATATCTGAAAGTGAAGAACATGGCAAAACTTTAGTAGTGAAAACAAAAATGACAAATGAAGTAATTGCGTAGTTGTAAAGTAAAAGCTGTGTCCTGACTTTTTAAACTGGAAGTGAGTAAAGCAATTACACAATCAGATGGCTCTCTGAAAACCACTACAGGCTCAGACAGCAAGTTGAAAAGCTAGTGACTTACTGGGAACACTGCTAGATTGTTCTTAATTTCTGTGGGGTGAACTTTGGCAAAAAAGGCTTTGCAATGTAACTTTAAAATGGACATAGTAGGTTAGTCTGTCTTCTGAGGGAAGTATCCAGAAGCCTTGTCTGCACCAAAAATTTTCTCTTGTGATTTTGGTTTTTACATTATCAGTCTGTGCATTTTATTATTCAATTTCTCTTAAACAGGAGTCAAAGTTTATGTACCTCTCCCATTTGCTGTTCAAAAATTTGATGGGCCAGTTCCTCTATGGTTGCCATGATCTTTAATCACCAGAATTTCCTGTCAAAGAAAGGAAAGAAGATGCTTAACATCTGTAGTTTCAAAAGTAAAAATATCCTGGGGAAAATATAGTTCACATAAGTGCGTTCACAGTTTTATGAAGATGACATCCCTGCAGAATTTAAAGTTTGATTATACTATCAAAAAAAAAAATTTGCTACTTGCAAACAAAGCTATTTGCTTTGTATTGTTTTATTCAAATAACTCACATAGAGACTTCCTATTTTCCTCTTCTGCTTTTCCAACAAGGAACAATTTAGTAAAATCACAGTGAGAACAGGAGGCTATTACTGACCATGACATCAGCAGGTACATATTTAACATCTTAAAAAACTGGAACACAGACAGTTTTGTTAATGCAAATCAAGTGGGGCAAATCTAACTTCTGAACTCATACAGGAGTATGAGTATTTTGTATTAACAGGAGTGCCTGAAGGTCAGTTTTGTAACTAACAGGAGGCAGTACTTGGGACATAGAAGGTAAGTGTTTAAAAAAAAAGATGCTGTTTCATTATCAGTACTATAGCTACAACACAAGCCCAAATCTTCATAAAAAGAATTTTGTGGGGTTTAACAGACACTGCTACATTAATGCAGTACAAAGGATTCAGATGCATGCCTTGTTTATTTGGCAAGGCATATATTATATTATTGGTAATACAAATATTCACTAGGCAGTACTTAAAAGAACATTCACAAATTATAAAGCACTGTATGAACCATTTTACTGACAAAAGCAAATTAAAAACACTGCAATACCTACTTCTTGTATGAACAAAGACAGTACTCTTACACTAATACTGGTTTTCATTACCTTTTCTGGAACTCCTAGGAATTACCTCCTCCTCAGTGAATCTTGAAACCTTCCCAATGAGCCATGCAAGTAAAAAACTTAACTCCCTTTTAATTCAAATTTAACTCAAGCTAATTCTTCTCTTAAAACTGAGAGAAATCTCAATTTTTTTTTTTTTTGGAAAGAGAAATCTTTTTCAACAAGAGCAAGAACTGCATGCCTTGGAGGTATGCCAACCGAAATACTAAAGCCTAATTAATGAATTAGTGTGAAAGGGGAAGTATTTGGGCACTGCAGACCATTCTTAAACACTCATTAGCATGCTGCATTATTAGTTAAATTAGGACAAAAGATAACAGGCATGCATATAGAGATATGATACTGAAGCTTATGCTGAAAAGCTTTATCTCCTAGGAAGATCTAGGTGTCAGTATCCTTGCAGGAGCACTCTGTTAGCCCACTTCTACATCCAGGGAGCTGCAGCACAATCACTATTCGAAGAGCACTTGGAATTTTCAAGGCAGGCAATGTGTCTTATCAATGTTTTCTTCTTTTAAATAAAATACTAGCAACAAAATACTGTATTGTTTACATACAGAGTGCCAGAAATGAGTGCTACTTCATTACAAAATAACAAAAAAATCACTTTGAGGTACTAATTTGCACCAGCTAGTTAGTTCTCCTAAATCAGATATGACTACCTTCACAGTCAAGATGTATTAGTAAAACAACTGAACTTGAAAACTGAAAGTGATTTAAAATGACATGTTTCACCTTGAAGTAAAGCAGTGAAGGAATACATGTGTATTCAACTATGATGTAGCAGTTGTAGGGAAACTGGCTCTCAGAGAGGCATAAACCATTAGCAGTGAATTTTTGAAACTTAATCTAAAAGAGACTCATTTGAACCACACTTGCATGAACACAGGACATCAAGTACACAAACAGGACTGAACTCTTATGATGAAGAGGAACTTGGAGAAAAGGTTGAATCTGTCCTACCTCTTCATTCTGTCTGGAACAAGCACAAGGACATTCAAGTCATGGATGCAGAACCAGCTGTCAAAGCTACACAAATCATCTGAGTTTGAGCTCGTGAGGCATGCATACAATGGAAAAGGAATATACTCACTATTATTGACAATTATTATTATTATTGATTGTATTACTCACATGGTTTTATATTTTGGCACACTTTCAATTTGCATAAACTTTCAGAAGTAGGTTATTTTGTGTGTTGTCACTTTAACTCAGTGATCCCTAAACTGAAGGGCACTGACAATACCAGTATTTGTAACATCAGTACTCTGTACTAAAATATCTTAAATGAAATCACCTCCAATAAACCATGCAACTTTGCTCTGAAGAGCGTGAATAATAGTGAAAAAACATCACCTTCAATATTTCAAGTATGAGCTTTTAGACAGCATTTCATGTTGCAGATCAACTACAGATATGATGAGCTGAAATAGGCATTCCTATCCCATTTTCCATTTTTGGTTTATAATTTCATCTCATGCGCTGGCATACACATAATGCTTGAGAAGTCAGTTCAAGCAACTGAACTGGCAGAAACTTCTTGCTTACTTGCAGAGACAAGGAGATTTCAAAAGCAGTTTGAACAGAATTTACAGCTCACCCCCAGGAAGGAGGTCCTGCTCGCCCTGACCAAGCTGCAGTGGTCTTGACCACACAGTAGGAAAATTCAACTCACTAAAAGGAGAGAAAACTCAGCTAGCATAAATGCCATAAACATCATCTAGGTAAGCACGATGAATGGATTTCTTTTGCAGTCAGATCCACTCTATTGCAGACAAAAGGGAAAGTATGTTGTTGTAAGTCAAGAGAGGAAGGAAAAGAAGGAAGATTTAAGGAGAAGGCAAACCTCCATTCCATTGTTATTGGTGGGAAGCTGATAATTCAGTTGAACTGCACCATGAAACTGTACCCATTGCTTTTGGCCCAGCCAGCTGCCTGATGCAGCTCACTCTGGAGTCAGATAAGCCCACAGCCATTTAAGCGAAGAAGCAAGGCCACCTCTCTGAGGAGCAGCTATGTGTTAAGCTGTGCATCTTGCTCTGGGGACAGGGCAGCAGGACAGATCAGGGAGAACTATCAACAAATTCTCAGCTAACTTTGGCTCAGCTGTAAAAGGCTTTATAGTTCATGTTTCGCTTACCTAGGGTATCTATGTTAGACTTCACATCGGGTATGCTCAATCACTCTTTAGACATCCCTGCAAGGAATTAAGGAGAAAAAAGCACTTCAGCTGTTTTTCTTCTATTCTGTAAATTTTAATATTTAGCACATTTTTCATGTTTTTAAAAGCTTCTTTTCCTGAGTTACTCCAGCCAACATTCTCAGTGGCTGAATTGTTTCACATGAAATGATAAATATATTCTAAATTCAAAGCTACCTGAAACTGAGAAATGTACCCTTAACACCTTATAACCTTCATTTCCCAGCAAAGAAAATTACTTGGGGGGGATGAAGGAAAGGCCATGGATGTTGTCCATCCAGAGTTTAGCAAAGCCTCTGACACCATCTCCCCCAGCATTCTCCTGGACAAATTGGCAGCTCATGGCTTGAACAGGGGTGCTGTTCCCTGGCTGGAAACTGTCTGCCTGGCTGGGCCCAGAGTGGGGGTAAATGGGAACTCCATCCAGCTGGTGGTCAATCACCAGTGGTGTTTCCCAAGGTTCAGTACGGGATCAGCCCCATCTAGTATCTTTATCAATGATCTCGATTGCTCGTTCCTCACTAAGTTTGCGGATGAGGCTAAGCAGGGCAGGAGTGCTGACCTGCTGGGAGGTAGGACAGCTCTGCAGAGGAATCTGGACAGGCTGGATCAATGGGCTGAGGCCTGAGGGAGCCTGTCAACAGCAGCTGAACACGAGCCAGCGTGTGCCCCAGTGGCCAAGCAGGCCAATGGCATCCTGGCCTGTGTCAGCAACAGTGTAGCCACCAGGACCAGGGCAGCGACTGTCCCCCTGTACTCAGCACTAGTAAGGCCATGCCTCAAATGCAGTGTCCAGCTCCGGGCCCCTCACTGCAAGAAAGACTCTGAGGTGCTGGAGGCAGTCCAGAGAAGGGCAACAGAGCCGGTGAAAGGTCTGGAGTGTAAGTTGGCTGAAGAATGGCTGAAGGAGGTGGGGGTGTTCAGCCTGGAGAAAAGAAGGCACAGCAGAAACTTACTGCTCTCTACAAGCACCTGAAAGGAGCTGTACCAGGGGAGGTTTACATTAGATACTAGAAAAAATTTCTTCACTGAAAAGGTAGTCAGGCATTGGTACAGACTGCCCAGGGAAGTGGTGGAATTGCCATCCCTGGAAGTGTTTAAAATGCATCTGGTGTGTAGCACTAGGATTAGTGGCAACCACAGGGGTGCTGAGTTAACAGCTGGACATGATCTTTTTCCAACTTTAATGATTCTAATTATCATCAGTCTGAGTTTTGATCTTCAATAACCAGAAGTGATCTTCAAGGTGTTCTCATCTAATGTGAATCTTCTTGATTTCAGAAATGCTCTTTTCAATGCTTGTCAAAACCATGCCACACACATTCAAAGGACACACAAGCCCATATACGAGACATGTTTATTGCTAGTATATGAAAGAAGGAGATGGAGTCAATTAATTGACAGGTTTTTCCTTAGAATATTCCCTTCTCCTTTCAAAATGAACGAGACAAATCATGATAAACCAAATTTTATTCAGATACTTAAGACTCCTAATCACATTTTTATTTTCCTTCTAAAGTTATCTAAAACATTGACAGGAGGAAACTGGGAATTCTACAAGACCAGAGACCACAACATAAAAAAGCTGCACATACTTTTAGGATCTCTTTTATAATGTCCAACAGTTAAAAGAACTGTAATAATATTAGTTATGACTACAAGGGAGAAAGGAGAGCCAAGGCTCCTGCCAACACACAAGCAAGATAATTATAACAACAATTACATTGTTTACAAACCCTGCCCAAATAATTTTTACCTCATTTACATCTTACTTTGAATACTCCTGCAAAAATTATTTCCAACTGCTGCTGTTTCAACCAACAAGCCTATAGTGGCTTATAACAAGTATTGCTCAATTGCTCTACTGGTTTCCCTTTTTCACATCAGACTAAGATCCCTGCCTTTACTTTAACCACAAAATTTCTGAAAAATGAAGTGATAAGTGCTTTGTCCCATGGCCATTTAGCCAATGACACTGTCACACCTTAAGCTCTTACTTCCTTCTACAACCTTCTGCAGATCTACCATTAAGATCTCACACACTGTAAAACTACAGAACAAACATCACCTTTCTAAAATTTTCCTTTAAAAAGATGTGTTGCTGACAACTATGTCAAATTAACAACATTAAGACTGTCAATATGATTAGACTGTTGCCTCTGCAAATGTACAATACATTCTAGTACAGCACCCTTGTATTTCCTTAGCCTGTGGTGATCCCTTCGCGTATTTTCTTATTTCCGGGAACAGGGAAAAATCCCCTTCTCAGAAGATACACAGCACAGAAATGTTTTGCCTCTTGCTCTAGGTACGGAGTAACACAAACATCAGCATCTGTACTTACACTGATTAGAGCTGCTTTACAAGGATAATCACTGCACTTGTTCTCTAATTTATTCCTTGAGTGTTTGACAGCATTACTTGCCACATAATTAAATAAAAAGGAAGCTATTTTAAAAACATTTGAAAAAATAATAAACAGAATTATATATCCATCTCTTTTCCTTACAAAAGCTCAATTACCCCATCCACTAGAAGCAGCATCTAAAAGCAGGCATTTTGACAGAAGGCAGGCATTAGACTTCCTCTTAAATGCATTAAAATGCATTGATTGCTCTTCTGTTCAATCTTCAGACACAAAATGCTACCAAAATAATTTTGTCTGTAAGTTACATATTGTTAGCTTATGTCCCTAGTCAATGAGTTTAGTGAGCCTTCTTGACAAGACTCAGAATTATTTTTAAATGCATCACTATCATCAGTTAGTATAAACTGGGTGGTGGTGAATCTGGCATCATCAAGTCCAATGGTGTTCCATTGCTACTTTAGATAAGCACTCTATGGGCCACCATAGCAGTGGAAAACTTTCATTAGCTTGCACCAATTAAACTCCTCCATACTTCTTCCTCAGCTTTCCTGTGCCAGAGTTTTCTCAATGTTTTAGTCAAAATAACTTATGAAATACTTACTTTTTAAAGTATTTCAGGCCTACTTCAATTGAAATGGGTCAGCCAAAATTCCCATGAGAGCAGACAGCAATTTTGAAGGTTAGCAGTCAGAAGCACTAACCTCTCCACTAGTACAGTTAAGTTATACCCAGCAGACATCACTGTTTAACTTACCCTTCTCCAGGGAGAAAGTTATACAACTTTGTCCTAGTAGCAGGCTCCTATTAATAGTAGTTTTAAATATTATAGCAGTGTAGACGAAGGACTTGAGAATTCGTAGCAGGAAATATATTTATGTTTTTATGCTCAATTTGATACAAATAACATCTTTCATATTATTATATTATACTGTTGGTATAGCTGCCCCACTATCAAGCGCCTTGATTCTGATGTGATATCCTTTAAATGAGTAAGAAAAACTAGGTCAGCATGAAGACACAACATGAGAAAATTTTGTCCCTTCCAAAGATCTTCAGTTTACTTTGGAAAAAAGTAAATAAAGTAAAAAAACTGTTATATCCCTGACCAGTTTTACTGGTACAAAAACAATGTTTGTAAGATTTTAGTAGTTTAACTTACGCTGCTGGCACTGTTAAACCAGTTTGACTCTGTATGTATGGAATGAATAATGATTCTTCTAATTACTATGTATGGAATGTATCTTAATACAAGGGTCTTTCCTAGATGAAATCAAGGAAAGTAATTACCTGTTAAACTAATGAAGTTACACAAGTATGTTCTAGATACTTTAGAGGTACACGTACATTAACTAGTTATGACTGCAGAAGTTACTGTGAACTTTAGCTTTTCTTCTTTTATCAATGTGCTGGTTTTGGCTGGGGGAAAGTTAATTTTCTTTGCAGTAGCTGGTATAGGACTGTGTTTTGGATTTGTCATGGACACAGAGCTGATAACACAGATGTTTTTATTATTTCTGAGCAGTGCTTACACACAGCCAAGACCTTTTCTGCTCTTTGTGGTGCCACACTGGTGAGGAAGTTTGAGGTACATGGGAGATGGGTAGCAGATTCAACCAGGACAGGTGACCAAAGGTATATTCTGTACCATATGTACATCATGCTAAGTATATAAAAATGGAAAGAGAAGGAGACCGAGCAATGGGATCTGTCTTCCCAGGCAACCATTACACATATTACAGGGCCCTGCCATCACATCAGATATTCAGCCACCAACCTGCCCTGGAGATGGCTGAACACCTGCCTGTCAACTGGATACAGTGAATTATTCCTTGTTTCACTTTGCTTGTCTGTGTGGCTTTTGCTTTCCCTACTGACCTGTCTTTATCTCAACCCACGAGTTTTCCAGCTTTTACCCTTCAAATTCTCTCCGCAGTCCCACTGGTGGGGGAGTGAGCAAGTAGCTGCCTGGGGCTTGGTGGCTGCCAGGGATTAAAACACAACACACAGTAAAGACAAATACACGAAGGTCAATGTGACTTTTTAGGAAAGCTCAAAAAGTTAATATAACAGAGAACTAACTGCAAAAGAAGAGGAAACAATCTCTGTAGTCATACTGCTTCAGTACTGAATGATTTCAATACACCTCAAAGGCAACTAAGGATTTTAGCTCAGGTCATACATTGGGCTTACAGGTACTCTGTACCTTAAAATGGAAACTAGTCCTCACTTCCATTATCAAACTAATCATATACTAATTAAGAATTCAGCAGAGCCTGTGCCAAAGTTGTTTAATAAACTCCTACACATAAAACAGAATGTGCTTAACAACCCCTCTATGATAAAACGTGCCTGAGTTAGTGCTTAAATAAGTTAAACAAGCCCCCAAGACTTCTTTATATGTTAGAGCAGTTTTCTGTGATGCTTTATTGATAATAAATTAAGCCAAGGAACTCAGACACATTTGTGAAACAAATTATGCTACTGTGCCCAGTGCTTCGTATAGGAAAAGCTCAAAGAACATGGCAAGCTAAATGACCTGTTCTTGGATTATTGTTCTATAAACCACACTGTTCAAGAGGGTAGAACAGTTGCCAGATTTAAAGGAGTAACATTCTCTTTATCAATGAACTGAGGAATATTTATGTGACCGTGACAACCAGTTAGATACTGTTTTTTAAATTCCCATGAGATCAAGATTTGGACAGTGCATATATAAGGGACAAGCAACAACATGAAACTGAAGCAGCTGGACCTGCAGCCAAGCAAGGGAAAATGAGACGTTGCAAAAGCATAGGGGAGTAATTAAAAGGCACAGAGCAATACAGAAGGAAATGCATTTGTAGGTATGCCTGTGCAATTAATTTAAAATCAGTGCTCTCACTTCCTTTTCTTGTAAGCAAGTTCCACAGTGGGAAGAAACATGAGAAAACAGAGTCACTAGGATAAATTTTCAGGTGACTGACAAATCATTTTTATAGTGTGGCCCACCAAAGGGATAGTCCCACTTTTAGGCCTTGGCTTCTGCTTCTTTTATCATGATGTCTCTAGAAGCTGCCCCATCAGCTACAGGTGAGCTGACTTAGCTCACTAGTCCCACAACCAACTGGGAAAAGAAGGAAGAGGAAAGGCAATGGGGCTGTCTGCAAGTGGAGCCTACTCACAGGAGCACTGGCTACATGCCAGAGCTAGGTAAGGAGACAGCCAGGTCAACCTGCCCTGTGTATTGTCAGCCATAGCCTGCATCTGTGCCTGAAGCCTGCAAAAGGAAAAAATGCGAAAAAAACCCAAACTGATTTCCTGCACCAGAGTTGAAGCTGCACCATGAACCAGGACCAGGAAGCTCATCTAACTGAAGACTTCTCCATTCACTGGATTAGGTTCAGCCAGGTCCATTCCAGATGGCACAGAAAGATCACCCTAACACAGCACAGCAAGGGCAACCCTTCTTTCCAAACACTTGGAGGCAGTACCTCCTCTATGGTATAACTACAGTATTTCATGAGAGGTAGCCCCACTGCTGGCTTTGTTCCACTCTGCATTTGCCTTCATGGCTGTATAGCTGTAAACTCATCTTCTGACTTTATTCACCCTTCACCTAACAATTGTTACACACAATACAGGAAAAGCAAGTAGAAGCACAATCAAGACCACTTCTTTTTGGAAAAAAAAGCCCACAATGTTAGACCAGCTTATCTATAATGCCAAATTGCCCATTCAGGTGTTATGCAAGATGAACACGTGGAGCATTCACTGAACTACAGCCACAGATGACGTAGCTGATAGATGAAGGTACTCTACAGAAATCAGCAAACCTCTTCAAACAGTACTACTAATAAGACAACCCTTACAAATTTGCACATCTGCATATCCATGGAAACTTCCTTCAGATAAAAAGGAAAAACAAAACAAAAAACCCAAAGAAGCAAAACCCCCATACAACAAAACTGAGTTTCTCACACATCCTTCCAGTAAATCACTGTTGACATTGTCCCACGTAAAATATTCTGGGGGATGAAATGATCAAGAGCAGCCCTACCAAGGAGTTGAGGGTTCTCCTGGATGAAAGACCAGACACAGCAATGTGGACAGGCAGCCCAGAGACCCAAACGTGTCCTGGGCTGCATCCAAAGCAGCGTGGGCAGCAGAGGGAGGGGATTCTGCCCCTCTGCTCTGCTGAGACCCCACCTGCAGTGCTGCATCAGCTCTGGGGGCCCAGCACAGGAAGGACATGGACCTGCTGGAGACAGTCCAGAGGAGACCACCAAGATGATCAGAAGGATGGAGCACCTCTCCTACCAGGAAAGGCTGAGAGAATTTAGATTGCTCAGCTTGGAAAAGAGAAGGCTTAGCGTGACCTAATTGCAGCCTTCCAGGACCTGAAGGGAGCCTTCAAGAAAGATGGAGAGGGACTTTTAGAAAGATGGAGAGGGACTTTTTACAAGGGTGTGTAGAGACAGGACAAGGGGGAATGGCTTCAAACTGAAAGAGAGCAGGTTTAGATTAGATATGAAGGAATTCTTTACTGTGAGGGTGGTGAAGCTCTAGAACAGGCTGCCCAGAGAATCCATGGATGCCCCATCCCTGGAAACATTCAAGGCCAGGTTTGATGGGGCTCTGAGCAAAATAATGTAGAGCATGGCATCCTTGTCCATAGCAAGGTGGTTGGAACTAGATGATCTTTATGTTCCCTTCCAACCCAAGACATTTTGTGATTCCCTGCTTTTTTCCTTTGTTATCAACTACACAGGATGAGATTTTGTTAACAGGGTGTGGGTGTGTGTTTGTGATTTTTTTTTTGTTGGGTTTGGGATCTTTGAAATTCCTACAAACATGTGAAAAGCAGCCTGAAAAAATCTTCACATATTAAGTCAAATTAAGAGTCATGTCAACACACTGTCCAGTTAATACTTCAAAGGAAACACATTACCACATTAAATGGGGTAGGTCTCACACCACAAAGTTACTGCTACATTAAAAACAGCAACCTCAACTTATTTGGAATGAAATAACCATTTACGAGAGCTAATATGACAATAGCAGAGGGTTTGGCTTTAGTTTTTTGGTGGTTTATATTTTTCCAGTTTCCACTTTAGCTTCCGACAAAGGCATTCAAATACTGAGCTTAGTCCAGCCTGGCTTACTACCAAGTTGAACAAAAGTAATTTAAGTTCAACAAATGTAAACAGCCTTTTAGAGAAGGCTGGCAGAGTCAACAAAATTAATCTAAATATTGATACAGAAAGGCAGTTCTCAGACCATGATTTTCAGGAAGGACTGTATTTCCTTCAAAATCTGCAGTGCTGCGTAATCAGATACATGGGACTCGGACAGCACGAGCCATTTTCCAGTCTCAGACAACTTGTATTTTAAAGAGTTTAGTTTTACAAAAAAATAAATCCTTTGCTGATTTAATATTTTGGCAAGTAATGCAGTAATCTCTGGAGTTAAAAGCTGATGACTGAAGGGTAAAAATATGGACAGGTCTGCATACACATCTCCAAGTATTTAATTAACTGTACCTGTGCAGTTTTATCCATAAAATTCTACTGATATAATTCTGTTTTGCAGCAGGTTACTTTATCCTAGTAATGTACAGGCACAAGTGTAAAGTGCTAAA
The DNA here is from genome assembly GCA_013400495.1 of Nicator chloris. Taxonomy (NCBI): domain Eukaryota; kingdom Metazoa; phylum Chordata; class Aves; order Passeriformes; family Pycnonotidae; genus Nicator; species Nicator chloris. The sequence continues at coordinate 104,975 of WAAE01019367.1, read as the reverse complement.
AGCAGGTTGAAACACCACTGGGGGGGAAAGTAAAACTCTGCCAGAAAGTAACCCAGGTACAAGTTAGTTTCCCCTGATGGTCGCTGTGGGTTGCACACTGCAGCCTGTGTGTGACAAAAAGCAGAGAGCTGTGCCAGCCAGAGCATGTGGGTAACCCTTCCCAGCAGCTCACTGCTTCTTCACAGGGGACGTTAAACCCACGACAGGCCTGAGGGCTCCCTGATCTCCATCAGCCAAAATAACTCGGTTAGAACAGGTTACTATTAAAAGTGCTTAAGCCAGGATGGCTGCTGAAGCAGGACAGACACACACACCCTGTACCAGCCGCAGCACTAGCCAGCTGAGAGCCACACTTCGTCCACCAGCAGAACAAACATGGACAAGATAAGATGCAACACCGCTCTAGCTCTTACATACAGTTGAAGTCCTTATTTAAGCAAGAGGTACTGCTTTTTTTCAGGGTTTTTGACCCAAACGACTTTCTTTAGGGAGTATACTTTCCTTCACAAACCCCAGGGAAACTCCAGCAAATTCACTGGCTGCACAAACTTTGATTACATAATACAATAAGCACGTGATAAATTAAAGCAAAAATTGAGTATAAGCATAGGGAACAAACTAATCTTACTATTGTAAATATGAAATTTCACATTATGGATCAAAGTCAGTTTTCACTGGACTACCACATTAGCTATAAGCATTCTATAGCTGTATTTCACAGGTGAGCCATTTAACTGCATGCTACAATATCAGTGGGGTTTTGTTTGGTTTTGGTTCCCTGCACACCTGTCTGCTCCCCCTGATCTTTAATAACAATACCTTTCAACATGAATTATCTCATGATTGTATCTCTGCAGGTCATCTGGTTCAACCCCTTTTCCCCCAAAACAATGTCAGCTTCACAGTTACACATGTTGCTTAGGGCTTTCTCTTCACAGGCTAAGAACCTTAAACTGAAAAATTAGGCCAGATTTATAAAAAGCACCAAAAAAAAAGAGAAAATCCCAAAAAAAAACCCCTCCTATCCCACAATCTAGCCTGGGACATGACTGTTTTTAAAGATATCAGAACTCCCATGAAACTTGTTCCCTTCAAGAGTACATTTCACCAGAAAATACAACCAGTAAGAAAACCAGATATATTAATAAGAATTGAGGAGGAGAGTTAAAGCTAGTTAATTTATCTACTGTGAACTTTCTTCTGTAATAAGCAGCTTGATTTGTTATTGCAGAATGCAGCAGATTTAGCAAGTGGTGTCCAACCATTCAGAGCAGTGCACAGGAAGCGCAGAAGCAACTGAGGACTGCACACCCTCCTGGGTGACCTCAGTTCCCTTCCTTCTATTATCACACATGTGCACGTATACAGCTGACCACCATCACATGAAAATACTTAGTCCTGTGATAAGAGAGGTTCAGCAATATCTCTGGAGAAAGAGCTACAGAGAGAAGCAAACAAACATTTCACAGACCTTAAAACTTCACTCAAACAAGTGCCTCCGAGAAAAGTTGTACAGCAATGAGCAAGCCATGGGCTACATGCTCTGTCAGACTTCTCATGTCGAAACTGCCAACCATGGGCTCAAGGGGGTGGGGAAAATATTCACATAACTATTTTCAGAAAAATAACTTACAGAAAAAGCCATACAAAATGACAAAGAATCACCAGAAGAGCACTGCCTGAAATGGCACAGAAATTGTGATTTTTCCCACAGATCAGATACTTCTATTTCTACTTATTAGCGTGGATGCAGCTCTTCCTGCTACACCACTTTCCCAAGTCCACTCTGCTGACTGTAGTAGCTTCAAATCAGAGATTTCAGATAATAATGAATGCCTAACTTGGTTTTTCAATAATCATGTCCACACAGTTGTCTTTCAGCAAAACCAGTATCAAGGCTTTTTTTCCCCCCCCTCCTGTTGTGTAAGTTCACTTGCACAATACATGGCATCTCCTCAATTCCCTCCACAACTAAATGCAAAGGTACGTGCATCCTGGGGCATGCAGCCGTGCTTTTCACACTTAAAACAATGTATGACAACAAATAAAAAATAAAGACTCCACAAACTCTGCGGCTTAGAAGAAACATCCCATCCAACGAGACAAAATAAGGAACAGCGACAAGGTCATCTGACCCAATAAAAATAATATTGGGTGTTGCTCAGGACATACTGCCTTAACCCAAATAAACCCAGATAGCCGCCAGGGATATCCAAAAGGAGCAAACCGGCGGGGAGATGCCGTCGGCAGGCAGAGTGTGGCTGGGGGGTTCGGGAAGCGCACGGTCACACCCCGGGCATGCTGAGGCGCAGGGCTCGGGAAGGGGAAAGGGAGATGTGCCGAGGCCAAGCTATCGCGCAACGCCGGTGCCCCTCCGCCTCCAGCCCCGGCTCGCTGCCCTCACGTCTCCCCTGCCGGGGGTTCACGGGGCGGGGGCGCGAAGCCAGCGGCGTGCCCGCCCCCGCCGCGGCGCTCCGCACAAAATGGCTGCGCGGGGCCGGGGCCCAGCATCTGGGGGCATCGCCCATGGCCGCCTCCCCCCGCGGCTCCTCTGCCTAGCTCCTGCGGGAAGCGGCGGCCGGCGCCGCCCGGATGCGGGCCGCCGGGACACGCAAACGGTTCCTGTAGGTGAAAGGTCGGGGGGCGCAGGGCCGCCCGGGGCCGGGCTGCGCCCCGGGGCGGGGCGGGCGCGCTCCGCTCCACGTTCCGCAGCAGTGGCGGCCGGGAGCCGCGCGGGCCTGCACCGTTACAGCGCGGCCGGCCCCGCTCCCCGTGCTCCCGCCGCCGGGCCGCGCCCGCTGCGGGGGGCGTCTCTCGGCTGCCGGGGGTCTCTCTCTCACCTGGCGGGCCCGGTGGCCGCTCCTGCGGGTTTCTTTAGCGGCGGCGCGGCTCCGGTTCCCGGGGGGTCAGAGTTCGCGACCCCGCCTCCGCCGCCGTTCGGCCCCGCCCCGCCGCGGGCTCTGCGCCTGCGCCCGCGCTCGAGAGTGGCGCCCGGACGCGCGGCGGTGAGGGCGGGGCCGCGGGCAGCGGCCGCTAACGGCACCGGGCGGGACCGAGCGCTGCGCCCCCGGCCGTGGCACCACAGAGGCATCGCGGCTGGAACAGACCTTTAAGATCACCCAGTCCGACCGTCCAGCCAGCGCTGCTGCCCCTGTAATACCTAAACCACAACACCCACAGCCAGATCCAGACGCCTCTTAAAAGACCTCCAGGCGTGGTGACTCCGATGTTCCTGACGCAGCCTATTCCAGTGCCCGACCATCCTAACGGAAAAGAGATTTCTTCTAATCTGGAAATCTCTCCTGGTACCGCTTAAAGCCGTTTTAGTTATCTCACTGCAGGCACGGTAGAAGAGACCCATCCCTCACCTCACTATACCCTTCTTACAGGCAGTTGTGAGAGAGGGCCTGCCTAAGCCTCCTCTTGAGACTAAACAAACCCAGCTCCCTCAGGCCTTCGTCATAGAGCATGTTTTCAAGACCCTTCGTGAGCCTTGTTGACCTTCTCTGGATGCTCCTTTTTAGAGTGATGGGTTCAAAACTGAATACAGTTCTCAAGTGTTCTGGCCATCAAGTGTAGAGCAGAAGTCTCCAAACCCTACTGCAGTTCTCTGCAGAGAAATGGGACCATGTAGCATTGAACATCACAGGTGCACAGCACAGCGTTTGGGCTTTGAGGAGCTTGGTGGGCTCTCCTGGCTGAGGCAGATCCATAGGCAAAACTGGCAGATTGGGTTTGAAACGTGCAACGTGGTGGAGCCACACACAGTGCCTTGGACAGTCACTGTAGCCGTTCAACCAGCTGAGTCTGAAAGAGCTGCGTTTCACCTACATGGCAGAAGCAAGTTCCATCCTTAAATGTTAACAGTGCCCCGAACAGCTCTTGGGAAGGCAATGGCCTGGCCACCAATGAGTGCCTGTTCCTGCTGGGGTAGTGCCACAGGAACAACTCGCTGCTGTTCTGGCTCTGTCTGAACTTCTGTTTGGACCAAAGTTGTGTTAGCTACTTACTTAGTTTATGGTAATTATTTTAAATTACCTTGATTTTAGGTAAGAGTTTTATACTTCAAATACAGCCTTTCCCTTCTTCCTCTTTCATCTGTTCAATGAAGATGCTCTAGCTGTGGTCAGAGATCAGCAGCGGCTTCAAGATCATTTAGGTCACTGGGGCTGTATGTGCAATTTCATGATCTGAAAATAATTTAGACCATTTAATGCAATTTCTACTGAATCAGATGACATAAACATCAACATCTGAGCAGCAGAGATAGGAAAAACCCCCAAAGAATACAAGTAAATTTATGTGTTAACATTATAAGATTATGCACGCTCTTATCTTGTCAATTCCTTTACTCTTTTCTTCCCACTCCCAGTCCCACAGCTGCACTTGTATCTATCAACCCTAGCTCAAGATCACTACTTCAGTCAGTACTTGGAAGCATCTTATTTTGCTTTTTGATCAAAGACGTTCTCAAACACCAAATGCAAATGAACTCAGTGAAGAACTTTTAAGTCAGAAAAATTAACTCTCTAAGCAATTCCTTTGTGTCAAATGTTCCAGCACTCTCAATTTGTAGTACTTGTCACTTCCCAAACTAGCTTGAGCTGCACATCACTTTCTAAATGATGGAACTTAGAGCAGTTTAATTTAACAAATGCTATATAATTTGCACCAAAGCTTATTTAAGCCAAGTATTCTGATATCCTCAGTACAGCAGAAATGTCACTGTAACCAGTAAAACATACTTTGGCTTTTTCTTAGCAAGTAACCCAATTCATACTTGATCTGTATAGGAAAGTATGTCTCTGTAGCTGTGTCAGCCAGGATTACAAGAGACACATCCCTATCAAAAACACACACAGAAGCAAAACCTTTTCTGCTATTACTGCAAGTTTTCAAGAATTGCTTTCAAACATGTAGAAGGAGGCAGCATAACTAACCTGACAGAAAAACCTCTCCCTTACATGCTCTGCTAAAATTAGAATTAAAGAATCATGTCGGTTGGAAAAGACCTCTGAGATCATTAAGTCCAACTTTTAGCCCAGCAACTGCTAAGTCCACCACTTAAACCATGTCCCAAAGTGCCACATCTGCACATCTTTTAAATACCTCCAGGGCTGGTGAGTCCTCCACTTCCCAGGGCAGTCTGTGCCAGTGCTTGGCAACCCTTCGGATGAAGAGTTTTTCCTAATATCTAATCTAACCCTCCCCTTTTGCAACTTGAAGCCAATTCCTCTTGTCCTGTTCCTTGTTATTTGAGAGAAGAAGCTGAGCACGTGGCTACAACCTCCTTTCAGGTGCTTGAAGAGATCAGTAAGGTCTCTCCTGAGCCTCCTTGTCTCCAGACTAAACAACCCCCATCTTCCTGAGCCACTCCTCATCAGACTTGTGCTCCAGCCCCTTGCCCAGCTCCATTGCCCTTCTCTGGACTCCAGCACCTGAGAGTCTCCCTTGCAGTGAGGAGCCCAGAACTGGACACGGCACTTGAGGCGTGGCCTCACCAGTATCAAGTACTTGGGGACAATCGCTGCCCTGATCCCGCTGGCCACACTGCTGCTGATCCAGGCCAGGATGCCATTGGCCTTCTTGGCCACCTGAGCACAGGCGGCTCAATTTCAGCTGCTGTTGATCAGAACCCCCTGGTCCTTTTGTAGACACTCTGCCTGCCCCAAGCCTGCTGGGGTTGTTCTGACCCATGTGCAGGACCCAAGGCCAACAGAAGCTGTGATTCAGGCATACTTTGACCGATATAGCAGAACTAAATTTTGCAAAAGGATTTATTAATGTAACACCCTTCATTTGACCTTCACATAGACCTAAACCCCCTTAATTCTTTAGAATGATTTTTAAAGACTGATGTGCAGGTACGGCAACAAATTCTGCTGTTTGAAAATCACTGAATACACAAATTACATAATACCTAAAACCTGAAAACATTAAAACACGCAGACTCAAATAATGCGAATTTATTTATACAAAAATGATGAATATCCACAGGAATATTTACAACTTTAAACTGTTTTCAGTTACAAAATAAAAATTCTATTCTTCCATTTAGACAGTATGATTTAGGATTGCTCCAAATAAAAGCCTATTTGGATGCTAAATAGGGGACAGCAGTTACAGCAAACAAATGCACTGAATGTGTCTTTCCAGACATCTCTTTACGTTATGATGTAATAAACATAGTTGAATAATTGAGTTTCCATGCACAAAATACTTAGTAAAATGTGTTCCACAGCTGCTCAGTTTAAGTCCTTTGGGCACACAGTTTTAAGTTAAAGAGAATTCAAGATCCTAGAAGATTTAATTTATCTATGAATAAAAATGCTAGAACTAATATTCAATGCCAATGTTTGTCTCATACTCTACTAACCAATCTTAAATTGATTATGAACTATAGATTCTTATAAGAAGAGGTAGCCAGGTGTCTAAAACTTCTGATCTTGTTTTAGTGTTTAGCCAAATCAAAACATGAATATTTTACTTTTGATGGTAATGAATCAAACTGGGAGGTGAACTGGACAAATAGGGCAAGTGTGAAAAGCAGCCATCTGAAAATGTTATGAAAATGCTTGTGTTGTGGATTCTTCATAGCACACAAAGCACTAATGCAGGAGAGAGAAAAAGAAATATTCAAACACATTTTACAAAAACAATTTATTTCACACAGAATGTGACTCTAATATTTATACTACTGTTTATAAGGCTCTGTTCCAATATATTTCTGTCACAAATTGTTGATTGATCAACCACTTCTGGAAGAAGTCCTCTGATTTCCACAGAACACTTTAAACCATTTTTTCCCTCTGCAGCAAATCCTCAAGAGGTAGTTTGAAACCACATGAAGCAGAACTTGGGCACCTTATTCAGTGTGTGTTTTGACTTTTATTGCTCTGTTTTGCAGCAGGGATATATCAAAGCATAAACTGCAATTAAATTAGCTTGCTCTTAGCAAAATTTCTGATTCATTTCCTGCTTCATGACTTGCCATCTTTGTTGGTGTGCAGTCCCCATGAAAATATGAAGCTCTTTCCTTTGATAATATAAACTGGAAGAGACATATCACATCTATGTTACATTGATACCAGTTTTGTTTTGGATACAATAAAAATCATGTCAGAAATCACCCTGAAGAGACATGGTAATAATTCACTTAGCTTCAGTCAGCAGTTGTTTCTGAAAATTAAGTAAAAGCCCTTTGTATATAACAAGAGCAAACTATTCATTTAGCATATTTGTATCACAGTAAAAGAGAATAAAGGCTTTGATCAGACTCCTACTGCATTTCCAACACTATCTGGTCAAATCTCTGGCGTTCCTGAGGGAAGTCAGATCTGCAGCCTTAAGTCCCTGATTCATAAGATACTCTACTGAAATGCTTGGAAGTCAATGAAATTTCTTGTATAGTTAGTGTTAAGAATTTGACTTCCAAGCAACTACTAACTTTGGAGAAGCTCTTGGAAATTAAGCTTCTTCAGAGCTCTGTTAGTATCTTGGACCTGACCTTGAGGTACATCGAGCAAATAAGAGAATTTTGGTTTGCATGTTCATTCTTGGCCTTTTTGTGATGAATATTAACTGTTCTATCATCTCTTTCTGCTGTGAGGCCACACTTTAGCTATTAATGTGGAACTCAAACTATTAATTAAAAGTTAATTGCTCTTTTGTTACCACAACTAGCTTGATTCAGGGGACTATGACAACTGTTTCATACAGTAAAATTAACTGACTACATATCCATTGCATTTGACATAAAAATGGCTTCCTTTCATGCGGGTTTCATAGTTCTAGTTCCGTTTATGCTGTTACAGTGTTAAAATTTTTTAAAAGTTAAATAGAATAAATGCACCAGAATCATCAGTATATATTTCCTAATGAGGTATACCAGTGACTTTCTTTAAGAAAAAAAACCCCAAACCCAAACACCTAAAGCTGAATTCTGTTTTAAAGTGTCAAACAGAACAAATCATATTGTAAACAAAAGGTATTTCAAAGAATGGTATGCATTTTCAAATTATTATGCCTTCTGCACTAAAAAAGCAGGTATGTCTTGGTATGGCAATTCCAGTTTAAACATAATATTTAAATATACAATAGTTTTAAAATTTTCAGAGAGGAGGGTGCACATATTTGTTTACTGTTCTTTGAACAATAGTTTATACAGTGTTTCATATTGTGTACAGAACTCATTTGACATGAAGTTTTGAAACAAATAAGATATTTTGTCTTCGATTATCAAAAATGTATTTTTACTCTGCTTTGAGCTGTTACTGGAAACATAAAAAGATAATGCATCCTGCAATTGCTGGAAGATAACTCATTTAGTCTCTTTGGCATCTGTAGTACTGTAAGAGCTCTAGTGCCTTATCCCTGTAATTGCAAACTGTTTTTTAAAATCTTTTTCCCTCTTCTGCTTTTTAATAATTGAACCGTATTTTGTTTCTGTGATACGGAATTTGTTGTACTGTTTTAATGTACTGGTATGCAAGATTTCAACTGCCATTCAAGGAAAGGAGCATCAATATCATGCAACTTCTCCTAAAGGAGCTTACGTAGTCAACGAAGATCCCAAATCTGTGAAATTCCTATACCAATCTGTTCTTGCTAAATTGCAAAGTGAACATAAGCAACTCAAGAACCTATACACAAATCACGAGGAAATGTACAACTGCAACAATTCTGTTTTGTGGGGGTTTTTTAATAAAGCATAAACTTTATGAATCTGTTGACCAACAATCTGTCATTCCGAGGACACTTTGGACTTCAATGCACAAATAATTCTGCCCATTTAAGTAAACATTGGAATTTAATAAATAACACGTTTTGTATCAACACAGAAATACATACAATTCTTTAGAAAAATATTACTTTACACTAAAAATGCACCAGCTCCTAATCCTGACAAATATACAATTGCGTGTAGGTTGCGATGGCAGGATTCTGTTTCTTTGAACAGTTGCTGTAGTCTATTTTATGACCATCCTTGGATATTTTCCTTTAAACTTGCAGACACGATGCTGACTGCTATAATACAGTGCCTTCTTGAAAAGCTTCTATCCACCTGTTAGAAAATTAAGCACTGTTACGAAGTAGCTGATAAAAAAATAAATCTCATTTCTGTCACTAGCTACAGATTCACACAAGAAGTAACATCATATTTCCACTACCAGTTGGTCTGTGAGTGCAAATACCAAAATCTATCCAGTGAGTCCAAACATACAAAGCTGCCTGGTAGAAGGCTATCTGATAGAAGCTTTTTTCTGTACCTCTCCCATACTGAAGTTACATGCACAAAGAACCAGTGAAGCTGGGAAATCAAATGCTCAAAAAGTAGGCTATGGCAAGGTTCTGCATACCTTTAAAAACCCCCAATACTCCCTTCTCATTTTCACTGCAAACGTGATCTGGGAGGAATCAGGACACTGCTGTAACTGAGGCAGCCATCTGCATAACACACACTCTCTGCTTCAGCAGCAGGTAAAAGTCAGGACAGATGGGGCTGAGGGAGGAGGGCACATGGCACATGGGAAGGCAGGGAAGGGCAAAGAGGGCACAAGATGAAGTCCCAAAGGTTTCTCAGACTGGAAATTCAAAGTTAATATTCAGATACTTTGACTTCCTATCGCTGTAGTTTCTTTTCCTACTTGTTTAGGAGGGTAATAAACATCCTCAGCTTGTCAAGGACACAAAAATTAATGTTCCTGAAGCACTCCAATGCTACAGAACAAATAATTCTGTTTTCTGAGTGAGGGCTGAACTGTCTGTATGTAAAGGTAAGAGGCCCACAAAATGAGCATTTTTTTCCTGAGTGGAAATCTTGGAAGAACTGAATGAGGCAAAGACTGTTATTATCTTTATCATGGAAATTCAAACTGTCTTGGTATTCACTGGGTATCTAAACATTAGTCACAGATGTTGGCTCTTCCTTGCCCTGAGCGTTTAATTTTGTAACTGTGCATGTTCTTTGAATTCAAGCTTTTGGCATGAACATATTAATCATGTATTTGTGCTCAGGCATGTCTGCACACACAACTCAAACATCTACCTTACTTAATAGTAATATTTTTAGTATTTTCCACTGCTGTGTATATATTAAAAACAACTAAAGTGGAATACAAATGCAAAAAAAAAACATTTTAAGCAGCTTAAGCATTGAACATAGCACTGGAGTTTAAAACCACATTGAAAAGTAACCATGTGTTAAAATTTATTGCTGCACTTAGACAAACACATCAGATATTTCTTTGGTCCTATCAGGAAAAAATAGTGTCCACTGATGCAAACAGGCCAACAGCATGTTTTTGTTCTTCCTTTTAAGGCTGTAAAAGCGGTATTCTGAAGGTTCTGCATAGATCTCCTAAGGATATTAAATACTTGGAGAAAGCTTGAAATTCAAAGTACTTAATGTTATTCCTAACCTCAGTAAAATACACTATGTCCAATTTCAAGTTTTCTTCTGATGAGAAAAGCCATTGTCTGAGTAGAAAAATAAACTTATTGAATGCCTGGGGGTTTTTTAGTTTGTTTTATATAGTATAAATGAGGACACAGGGGAAACAACAGGATAGTGTCTTAATTAACAAAGAAACATTTATACACATCTGCACAAAATACTCCCAAAAATCAAATAAAGACTTCCAGATTTTTTTCTGTAAAGAAGTGTCATTAAGCACGTTCTCAGCTGTTCAAAATTTCCTGTTGTACTGGATGCTTTGTTTTTAGAATGTTCCTATTTGCAGAAAACTAAACCCGCATCCATTTGAATGTTTAAGTAGTAATAATGGACTTGTAAAAGCATCACATCTATTTAGTAATGTAAAATTCATTTGGGGAAACTGCAGTGAAACCAGTCAGATAAGATAGGCATGTAAGAAAGACAGGTTACATGTATTCCTTCTGTGCTCGTTTCTAGTTTCCTTTGTGAATCATGTAATGAATGTTTTCTACTGATGAATGACCAAGCTTCCAGGTTATTTTTTATCAAAGTGACACAATACATAGCTTGCTAAATATGACTCCAAATTCAGGCAGGACTTGGAATGAAACAGCTTATGTGAATGTTCTTTGAATGCAAGCTTTTGGCCTGAGTGCATGCCTAGGTGCTCATGGGCATCAGCTCACACACTTCAAACCTTGGCCCCCAAGTTTTAGTGTTTGCTTTATTTTTAGCTGCCATGTATTGATGAAAAATAACTAACATGAACAGGTGATTAAACACTGTTAGGAAGTAGTTGATAAAAGAATAAATCTCATTGCTGTCACTACTGCTCCTTAAAAAAGGAGCATATCAGTTAATTCTTAAAAGCATTCTCTGGATTTCTCCAAAGGTAACATTCAATTTTCACTTGACTAGACCAGAGTGAGAGGAATGGGCAAGGAAAAAGAAAGATTTCTTATTTTATCTTTGATTTTCTCATTCTACCTTCAGTCCTTTGCAGAGGTGAGTCTGCTTCTTTCACTTCAGAAGCCGTTATGAAACCAGAACTTTGTGTTTAAGTAATTTAAAACTTTCATTTACTTATGAAATAATATGGATCTTTTATGCATATGCTTAATGTGTGAATATTAACATTCATCTCTTCTGGATTTTCTAGAAATATGTAACAAAAATGAATTCAAATAGTTTCTTACTTTTGAGCTGAATGGGGATCATCTGCCTTGAATATGTAAAATAAAGTGTTTTTGTGCAGTAAATGGAACACTCTAGACTCTGAGTTTTCACCTTTTACTTCACTGACTGTGAATCCAAGTAAAGGCTGGCTCTCTAATGCTGCCACATCCTATGTAACAGGGAAAAAAAGAAAAAAATCCAAAATTAGAGCTTGTAAGACATTCTAAGGCATGCATTTAGACTTCATACACCATACCACTGCAGCACACAACACACCAAATTGTTAGAAACAGACACGCACAGAATGCCGCTTTTTATATCCTCCATGCATGAGTCGGGGCAGGAAACAAAACCTCGCAGACTTCAACATCGCTGATCCTCTTTTCATTTCCCTGATAGCATCTGCCTTGGCTTTCACTGCATGGTCTCATCATTCTGCCTGGCAAGGACTTGTATCAGCCTATCAGCCACTGCCTGGCAGCAGCCCAGAGGCCCATCAAGCCCAGTGCTCTCTCCAGCAAGCTCAGAAGTGAAGTGGGATGCTATTAACTGCACTGAGTATGCTAAAAGGAGGAGCTACAGAGGCAACCTGTGTTCTCAAGCACTGAAGTCAAGATCCAAATCTTTAAATGGCTAAACTTATCTCACTATCTTTTGCTGGAAATTAACAGGATAGGGGAAAACAAGGTTGCTGAGTGTTCACCGTTGACTAGAGAAGACCCTTCCTCATTTAGCTCAGTTACTTTTTTTCCATACTCTTGTCCTTTTATTAAGGAATACAATACACAGCATTTTTGGAAAGGAAAAAAAATATTTTTATCCTGTGCAAATTCCAAAACAGTGTTTTGTAACTAGGCAAGGTCCTGCAGTGCTTGTGAACAGAAGAAAAAAAAAAAAAAACCTAAACCCTCCCCAAAGTTACATGAACACTGACACATCAGGTGAAGACTTTGGTAATTGCCTCTACAGTGAAACAAAAGCGTCCTGTCACAGCAGCATTTCTTGATTTTGGAAAAGAGTCATGTAAGGCTGAGCAATCTGTTTTACTGTCTCAGGTCTTGGTATCACTAATAGGTGATTTCTTTACCACCGATCTTTCAATCACTTGGAACAAATATAAGTAGCTTAAGTGGCCAAGGCAACACTGCACCTTCACTTTAGACTCTCTAAATAATGTCTCCTGCAACGTCTCACCAAGATGAAAACTAAGGACAGATATTCCTCAGTTTAAGAAAATAGGAAAGAATTCATTTTGTAATTGTGAACTGCAAACTGAAGCTACTCTGTAAGGCTGATATCTCAGAGAAAGCGAAGCAAAAGAAAATTTAAGGTGACTGTCACAGACTTCGCTCTATAATTACCTCTGCCAAAGTTTCTTTTGCAAAGGCCAGAAGAGACACAATGCTCTGAAATGATTTTCTAATTGATGTAAAAGTAATTGTTTTCTACATAATTATGTAAGTTATTTTTAGAACTACTTGGGTTGTTTTTTTGGTTTTTGTTTCCAGTATTGCCAGTGCTGTAGTGGAAATAACATCACAGACTTTGGACATAATTCAGAAGTTCTAAAATAAAAGTTGGCAGGAACAACTCAGGAACAAATCTGAGCACAAACCAGGAAATAACTAGAGTGGGGGTGGCATGAGTGAAGAAGGATTATTCTTTACATGGCCAGGATAGGTTGGGCCTTACATTTTGAAAAAAAGTGAGGGATAGCAATACCTTAAAACAGATGCTTTGGATATTTTGCTCATGAAAGCTAGTAGTAAACTAAAACAAGCAATACAAAAACCTGAAGCTCAAGATCAATATATCCATATATGTTACAAAACATTCTAAGAACATTCTAAGATGCAATAAAACTACATCCTCAGCACATGTTGGGATACCATATATACATACCATATATACATATATATAAATGCATATGTTAGAGATTATTCCACACTGCAATAGGACTACACATTCTAAATAAAAAAGCAAATGCTATTACATAAGTTGCATTTCTTTTATATCAAATAACAACTCCAGGCTGAAGAGAACAGTTTGAGGAGAAGTAAAGAGATTTAGTTTACTCCTTTTGCAAGCATTCAAAATACCTTATGGAACTGCAGAATAAGATAGTTCAAGATGCTTTTATAATGTTGCCTTTGCCACTAGTACACTGTGATGCATGCAAACAGATCCCCATGTATTCAGTCGACTCAGAACATACCTACAACTGAGCAATGGTGTGCATTGCAGAGGTACTCAAAGCTAGATCTGGAATCAGAAACAGCGTAGCTATATCAATGTATTATGGTATCGAGCTCACTGGGCTTTTTCAAAATAACAGTCAGCTCAAATACTGTAAGGTGATCTAATTTTATAGCTTTTTTTTCCTAGATCATAAAAATAAACAACTTTGTTACAAAGACAGTATTATCATTGGATATTTCATTTCTAATATGTGGCCTCTTACCTCACTAGCAGCATATGTGTATAGCACCTTATTTTTTATAACAAACCACAGGTGTTTCCATGGTTTCTTACTGCCCTTAGATCTGTGTAGGTAGCCACTCATCGTAGAGTCTTCTGTATTTGCTGAAACCTGAAGAGGAAAAACAAAATCAATCAAGAAACCATAATAAAATTTCACAGTATGGCTTTTTTTTTTTTAACAGATTTCCAGAGCCCTGCCTGCCAGAGACTGAAATTCTTACCTGATCTCAGGTTAATGTTGCTAACTAACTCAGGTGGATGAAAGACAAATTAATTTTACCTGCTACCATCTATCTGGTCTGGAAGAGAGGTTTCCAGTAAATGAAGGTTGGAACTTAAGTTGGATACAACAGGACAAGAGAGAGCCAAAACACTGAGGAAAATGTACAGCTGGAGAACACAAATTCCTATATAAGAAGAATCATAGAATCACAGAGTGATTTGGCTTGGAAGGGACCTTAAAGATCATCTCATTCCAACACCCCTGTCATGGGCAGGGACACCTTCCCCTAGAGCCTAGATGGCTCAAAGCCCCATCTAGTCTGGTCTTGAACACTTCCACAGATGAAGAGTCCACAACCTCTTTGGAACTGTTCCAGTTCCTCACCACCCTTATAGTAAAGATTTTCTTCCTGGTATCTAATCTAAACCCACCCTCCTTCAACTTATGAAGTCCTGTCACTACATGGCATTGTGAAAAATCCCTCTCCAGCTTTCTTGTAGGCCCCTCTTCTGGTACTGGAAGGCTGCTCCAAAATCTCCCTGGAGCCTTCTCTTCTCCAGATTTCTCTTCTCCAAGTCTCTCAGCCTGTTCTCTCAAGAGAGGTGCTCCAGCCCTCCCTCAACTTAGTAGCTCTCCTCTGGACTCATTCCAGCAGGTCCTTATTATTCCAGCCTTATTATGTTGGGGACCCCAGAGTTGTACTGCAGGTGGGGTCTCACCAGAGCACAGCAGAGGGGCAGAATCCCCTCCCTCACCCTGCTGGCCATGCTGCTTTGGATGCAGCCCAGGACACAGGTGGTTTTCTGGGCTGCAAGTGCACATTGCCAATTTATGCTGGTCTTTTCATCCACAAACAGCCCCAGCTCTTTCTCCCCAGGGCTGGCATCAATCCATTCTCCGCCCAGCCTGTATTTATGCTTGGGATTTCCCTGACAAACACGCAGGACCTGGTGCTTGGCCTTGGTGAATTTTGTGAGGTTCACATAGACCCATATCTCATGCCTATCCAGGTCCCTCTGGATCGCATCCCTTCCCTCCAGTGTGTGGAGTGCAACACACAGCTTGGTGTCATCAGCAAACCTGCTGAAAAATCACTTCCTCCCATTCCCAAGACCTGCAGTAAACAGGGTTTCACTCTACCTTCCGTAATCATAAACCAAGAGCTGAATTGGTGTAGGAGTATTGTCATTTACTGTTGGTACAGTGATAAATCACAGTTCAGGGAAACACAGGGAAGCAAGAAAGAAATTATAGTTTTAACTATAGCCCTGAATCAGGGTCTCACAGTGTATGCAGTTTACACAGTACTTCATAGTTCATGTCCCTGCTTATTTAAAACTAAGGCCCAAACCTCAGAGACACATTTTGACTTTTGATTCTAGATAAGATGGTTAAAATAAGGATTTTCTTTTCTACTCCTATATTGTATATTACTATAGTATATTTTCCTACTCCTGTATTTCCTACTTCCTATATTGATGATATAATAGCAACAAGACACCACTTTTGACCAATAAAACACTTACTTCTTTGAGGGCTGCTGGAATTTTTTTCTGCTTTCTTCCAGAGGGAATACTTTGTAATACAGTAGACAAGGCACTTGATGGAGATTTATGGTTGACTGGGGATCCACTCTTAGGAGTGCACTGGTTATCTAAAAGGCACAGGATGAATATATTGATTCATGTCACAGATGACTAAACACAGGCAATTCATTCTTGGACTTTCCTTCTTAAAAACAGCTGGCATTTTTATTCAGAGTACAGAGTTACAATAGTAACACCTAATCACATTAAATTCAGCACTGAATTAACTTTCTGGTGTTATCATCAACATGATGAGTTAGAATCCCCCAAATCACAATCACACTAAAAAAAAACCACAAGAAGTTTAAACAAATTGGTCTTGTTTGTTTTCAAGGTCTGTTTTCTGGGTGTTGAACTGCCTTTGCTCATGAAGAGGGTGATAATTAAGTCTTAAAAATTTTTACAGCTGTCCTCTATGTTGTCTGTACTTTATCTTTCAATTCTCTACATCTGTTAATTTCTCAGCTTTATTCAATAGGAATGCTCCTCTTCCAGCACACACACACTTCTGGACGTTCCCATCTCCCAGCATGTGCTTCCTCTACTGCCACAGGCAGTTACTTCATCTCTCTTGGAAGACTTCTGCAACACTTCACCTCTTCAAAATCCCTTTTTCTAGCAACACCCACCACTTTTTTTACAGTTGCACCTGGAATCAGTCGTTTCATAAAGTCTACTTCTAGACTTGGCCCTGAACTCGGTGAGGCTCTAAAATAATGAGAAGAGCAGGGGAGCAATGTGATTGCCAGCTGTACTGCACCTGCTCCCCAGCCCTTCTCCCAGCTTCAGGCAGCTGCAATTGCCTGCAGCACAGCAGCCTCTAGTGCCCAGCGCAGACACCTGCAGCTGGTTCAGGCCTTCCCATCACCGCAGGCTCCCGCTGTCATTTCCAGGGTTATCCATGCTGCTTTCCCCACCCCCAGGAGAAATGTCACCCCCAGCGTGCTGGGATCCATAGCTTTATTATTTCACCTGGCACCACAGATTTCCCGATACCCTAGAGAGCTCGTGTCGCACTGGAGTCTCTGCTGCGGGAAGGGCAGAAAGCTCTTTCAGTCTATTTACAGCTCATTTGTGTCCTTTATACTCGAGTATTTTGACTTAATTGACAGTAAGTCTTGTGAGATGGGACTGGATTCTCACCTCACGGGGAGCTGCTTCCATTGATTTTACACTTGTTTCTGCAGAATGATACAAAGCTTCTTCAAAGAGATGTACTAGAGTTTTCTCAGGATGAGGACACTGACCCTGGACATCCCCTCTAAGCAAATGTTATTAACATTAGGCTATCCAGCCATTGCTTTCCACTAGGCATCACATTCTCTGAAAACATTTCAATGAAAACTGCTCTAGCTGTGGTGTTCTATGTTGAATTCCATATTGCCAGTGTTCAGTAGGCAATGGTTAGGAGTTTTCTTTCAGAACTGAGGTACAGATAGGCCAAATCCTTGAATTCCATCTGAGCTGAGGCTTGAGAGTGGCTTGAGGCCAGTTGATAGACTTGAAGAGACTCAGCTTCAGAAAGATTAAGGCCTATGTCTCTACAGAGCCCCAGAACTTTAGCCATCTCAGCAGCTTAGCTGGCAAAAATGAAGCTTATACACAGGCAAGTTACAGAGTGTAAAAGTACACATGAACCCCCTGGGAGGTCAGGATAAACTGCAAGGACTCTAATGTACACTTGTACCCTGTGATTAATGAAAAGCAATGTAAACTCGTTATCTCAAAGGGAAAGCAGCATTAGCTACATGTCATTACCACAGGGTAAAGGCACACATGTTTCTGGAAGGAAGAGCCAGTGTACTCCAAATTCATTTCCTAGCTTGCTCCACAGAAGCTTGTTTGGCTTAGAATCTCAGGTGCCTATCATTTTTCAGGCACAAGCAGAATTAAGTGCTTGAACCCAGCAGTAAAGATAAGGCACACACAGACCATGTTATAAAGGCCACAAAAGACAGTTTGTGAAGGTTTTATTTACCTTGCTTTTGTAGCTCCCTGAAGCAATGATCACATACTCTAGCTGGCTGGTTTTTCATATAGTCTAAGCCATGTTTGTTTGATGAACAAGCTTGACAGACAATCTGGAAACAGATAAAAACAGGTAAAAGCATTATTGTACATGATGTGCACCTGTAAATCACCAAATACCCAAAGACATTCACTTCAGCACTTTTAAGCCCATAAAAACCTGAAATAGGCACTATTTTACAGTGCAAATGTTTTAAGATCTTGGCTTTTTCCCATGTCTTTATACTCAACATGCTGTCCTTTCCTCCTCTAAATGATAAAAATTTAAATATTAAAAAAAAAATCAGTGAATTAGGAGTCAATAAGCCAACATGAATGGTCCATTAAAATCAGAACAAGCCTACTGTGTTACTGAACTGTTTCAATCATAAATTTCTTGAAATAGTTAAAAAGCTATTGCTCTCTTGTTGATTTTTTTACAACACAAATGTCTCACCTGCATTGCATTCTAATTTTGTATTCCCACTGGATTAAAACAAGAAAGATAAAGTTTATTCGATATAGCTTTCATAAGTGTAAAATATAAAACAAGGTTGGTACTAACTTAAAATAGAAAATCATTATTTATCTTATGAAAATTAGTGAGGGAGATACTTCTTCATTTCAGCTAACATCCGTGGGTATTATGTAATTGCAAAATAACCATAAATAGCACTCCAGAATGCAAAATGACTAACATGTAGCACGTTGAAGGTTGAACACTGGTCTGTCATAACACCTGTCCAAAAAATGCAAACCTCAGCCCCCAAACCACCAACACAGACATGTTGGTTCTGACCCACGTAATTGTGTCATAGTGCAGGGTTGCTTAGAAGAGTAGTTGGGGTGATAAGGCTCCACCTGAATGTGACACAAGGAACTGGAATGAGCAACTGAAAAGGTAACCACAAAATCAGCCAACCTTCCCGCACGCCCTGCAGTGGTGCCTTCTCCACGTCAGCGTGAATTCACTCGTACACATCATGCACATCGTGGCTCTCGTGTCAGGGATCCAGATGGGAGCCTTTGATCCCAGAGGACTATCTTCTTCCTGTTTCTCTGGATCTGCCTGAGAGAATATAGGCACAATATCGTTATATTCAGTGAGAAGTAACACTAATATTCATCAGTGATTATAGGATAATGCTAGTGGTGTTGGAAAGCCTTCTCTGATAAATTGTCATGGTCTTAAATGTTATCTACTATTTTATCAGTGACCATTATAATGCAAGCCTGACAAAAGAGATCCATTTAACGACTTTCAAGTTTTACCAGCCTACTTGAATCAAAAGCTGCTTTATTTTAAAACCTTTTCATTTAATCTTTCTGTGCACAAGGCTACAGAGAGAACTGTGAAAGCTGATTTGGCTTTTTTTTAAAGAAAATAATTTTAAATTTATGAAGCAGATAACACTATGAAATACTCTGTTCTACCATCTGTTCAATTATTTACCACCCTACTTTATTATTCGTCATGGAATACCTCTTGTTTCTCTAAGCACCTGTCAGAAAACTTTATATTCAAAAAGGGAACAAACCAATAATAATGGTGGGATATACCTCTTCAAGACTTTTGCTTGGATTAAATGTGATTCTCTTTTTTGTATATTCTTCAATCGACTTGGAGATAGCTTCTAACCACTCATCTCTCTCTGTAGCAGAACTGTTGGAGTAAAAACCCGCAAAAGCAATTTATTATTATTAACATTCTAAGAAGCAAGTGTTGATTAGAATTCTACTAGCTTTATTGCACATTGGAGTAACTCTCTTGCAATTTCAGTTTATAAAATGTCTACAATTCCTACTACAACTGGCATTATTTTTTAACCTTTGGCATGGTGTTTCTTATTAATGTTGACTAATACTCAAAAGATTTCTTTGTCTGTTGTTGGCATGTGGATTCCCTTCTTCCCTCCCCTCCTTCCAAAATCCCTGTGATTCTTTCAAGGCTTGTCTGTCATCACTTCCCTCTCTTCCCCAGACCCTTGAATAGCCTGAATAATACTTGTTTAAATGATGCACCCAGAACAAAGGCATGGGCCTTCCATCTTGAAGACAACCTGAAATTTCAACAAGTTTTTTTCTCCCCATTTCCTTCTGTCTCAGAGTGCAGTTTGTTATACCCAACCCTGTGAAACTCCAAGCCTCTGTCAGATAAAAACACAGTGATTCTTCTCACGCCTTGTGCTCCTAACTATTTGCTCCTACCAGGTCATGCTATTTTCAAATAATAATTTTTTTCCTAAAACATTTCCATTGGATGAGCTAACTCAAAGAGACAGACAGGTAAGCTTAGTCCATCTCTTTATCCCACAGCTGGTGGATCACTAATCAAGCGCAAGGAAAGCATTATGCTGAAGTGGAAGGGCACGAGGAACACAAGGAGTACCTGGTGCAGCACGACGCTGCAGCTATACTGGGTTATGTGCAGTGCCAAAGCACCTCCTCTGTCCATGGGCACAACACTATCTTCATAAATCTGTGCTGTTCCTGCTGCAAAGGGCAGCCTACTATTCTTTCTCTCAGCCACTAGATCTTATTTTCACTCTTGTGCCAGAACACAGGCAGTTATGCAGCGGGCTGGATTGGGAAACACATCCATGTTAAAGCAAGCCATCAACCTGCCCGTCCGGTGGATCGATTTACCAACTAGGTTCATCACACAGCTGAGCAACTACTCGTGCCAGCAACACAGAGAAGGCTCTGAGGAAGGATGAAGCAGTTTTGCAGCAGAGGAACAGCTAGACTGCTTAAGATGCCATGCCAGCTTATAAAGGACTTCTAAAATTTAAACAAGAATCCACTTCCAACATTTTTTTTCCATTCCTCACTTTTTAATTGGTGTCAAATAAATTTATTTGTTTAAACCAAGGAACTGAACACAAATAGATAGAAAGGAAAGTTAGAGAAGAGGTGAGCAATAACTTACACAAATGAGGTGTCTAATGCCAATTATTATTTAATGGTTTTGTAGGTGAATTTGGAAGCTTTTATCATCTTTGGACCTTTAAGGAAAATATTTTGAATGGAGGGTTTGAATGGGATGAAATTGAGTACTATACAGAATCAGAGAGGACAAATCTGCTAAAGTAAACACACAGGGAGCCTGTGAGGCACAAGCAAAAAAAAACACCAAAAAAAAACCTAGCACACACAGCAACAAAATCAGAACAAAAGGAGAGGAAATAAGATACATGCAAGGGCAAAGCAATCCATTAGTGTCTATCCCAACATCTCACATGCTGAATGGAACATTTTGCTCAGTCTATTTACCTTTGCTTCCTCATCCGGAAAGAACAACTGGTCTGCATTAACTACATAATATTCATAACTCTAATCAACTTTGGCTTTTTCAAAATCTGGTTACATTTAATTAGATTCCTGTAACCATATTAGTTAATTAGATTGAAAGTTGGCACAGGTTTTGGAGATTACGCACCACCACCACCCCCATCATGTGGGGACTGCTCCGTATGCAGCGGCTGGCACGATGAGCTACAGGCTTACACCCTAATATTTCACCAGGAACCTTGTGCTTGGTAGGTTTGCTAGTGGTAGCCTTTAGGATTGTTTACAATCCTTTAGAATGTAAGAGCAAAGGTGCTGCCACTGGCAATGGAATTGATGTAATGGTTTGCTGCAGCAAAATTGGCAGTTTCTTCCGCTGTCACTCCAGCTCTCCCCACTGCTGCCCAGCCCTACCACTTCCCCTGCTGCAGGTCCACTATTTGTTGTATCCTTCCAAAAGTGATTTTGTTTACTAAAATTGCAGGAGTTTCTTGGTTTTTTTAAACATTATTATTATTTATTTATTTATTTATTTAAGATTTAACATCACAGTAGAAAGCCTCAAATGGATTACAGAGAACCCCAGCAATGGCTACTACTGGCAAATGCATGTGCTGGGGGCACACATCCAGCTGCTCACTGGAACTAAAAAGCTCAGTGGCCCCCAGGAGGGCACTGGGGAAGCATGTGCCTCTTGTTTCCAGGATCAGAGCCTTAGGGTACCTCTCCCAGCTAAGCCAGTCTTGCCTGACCATCCTTAAGTAGGATAGGAAGAGATGCAGCTCTGTCTGCCTGGGGTAGCTCTTCATCAGCTTTTTTGAGTGGCCAGACCACGTCAGGTTGGCATGACTGTTGTTGCCAGGACCAAAGCTTTACTTCTGTATAGTGCTGTATCATGCAGATGCACTAACTTGTTTTTCTGATGAAGAGATTTCTAGTACAATACTGCATTGTCTATGAAAATCAATTCACATTCCTACAGATATCCCAGGAAAACTGAAACCTCAACCCAGACTAGATAAAGCAGAATACTAATGCAGTGAGTAAAACTAAACCTGAAGTGACAAAGACTCTTGTCTAGGCATTGATCTGTATTTGTTATTAACTGGCCTGCTTTTTATTACTAGCAATTTTTCACCAGCTTAATTTTTCACTTCCCTGTCTCTGCTCCCAGGATCATTTCAGAATCTCTGGTGTATACTCCACATAATGCTTATTATTTGAAAAAACCCATGGAAGTGAAATTTGTCTCCAGTCTCTTTAAGACTAATTTGAACTGTTTTGAAATTAAGGTTTTTGGGGTTTTTTTAACCATATATTATTTATATGATAAGCTGTAAGAATGAGGCATCATGCAAAGGAAGATGCAGCATGGGTTGACAAGATATGAATTCTCTTCACATTTAGAATATTTATCAGTAGGAACAACATAGTTGATTGGGGAAAGTATATGCAAGCACCTGTTGCTGGTAGTGTTTTTCAATTGCTTCCCTCCTACACCACAACAGGCCCAGTTCTGGTGACAGGCAGAAAACAATCTGGAAACTGTCATTTACATCTGGAGCCTCCAGCACCTCCTTCATGCCATGCAAATGCAACCTCTGTCTGTCCCTGCTGTGTAACTTAGGGCTCCTGCACATGCACAGCTCCCACCAAGTATAAAAATAACAGAGCTGAATGCTCTTCAAAGATGCAACATCAACAACACTAAAACTAAAAAAGCAAACTGTAGCAGCCTCAGTTGGTAACATGAGGTTAATTCCAGCAATTTCAAAGTTAAGACAAAAGCATATCACAAACCATGTCAAATTTCATGAGCATTTTATATATAGAGGTTTTCCCCTATAGACCAGCACATCTTTCCCAGGAGTTGCTTTTAATCTATCACTTAATCAGCTCATCAAAAACACTAGTCTATCCTGTTTTGTGGAAAATAGGTAGCTTGTATGTTAAGATGATAACATTTTCAGAAGTTCCAATTATTCTTTTACAACTTTTTAAAACAACTGAATTAAAAGTGAAACACCATTTCAAGTCAAGCAGAGAGAAATCCTCATTGCCTGCTGCCATCCCCTGAATGCCTTCATGAGTCTGTGTGACACCCAGTCACCAAGGCACCTAAGCAGCACAGAGCCGTTCCTATTACACTAGAGCAGAACCATAACCTCAACTGTGAAATGCATTTTTTTCCCCAGTGTGCAGAAGACCTATAAGACATGTTTAGATTTGTTGAAGAAATACAGATTACCCATTTGAAGTGGGTTGTTATAAATAACTACTGCTCTGTCAATTGAGCTACTTTGGCTTCTTTGACAGTGTTAACCTTGGTCTACCCCTCAACTACAGATACTGCTGTCTTTGTGCATTCTCATGTCAATATTTACAAGGTCACATGAAAAGCAGCAGTCTGCTCTTGCTCAGCTTTGCTGAATAAAATAGAAAACATGTCTTTCTTCATTGGTATCAGCACTGTCACAAATGTCAGAACAAATAAAACTTCAACTCAAGCACTGTAAAAACAACAATCCACAAAAACAGGCCTTTGCTAAAGGCATCTCAGTGAAGGTGACCAGAGCTGCCTGGGCTTAATGACCTTATATCCTTTAGCTGTTACTTAGAGAATTTCTTAACATAGAGCATATCAGTTATTTTAGAATAACAAAAAAAAATACTGAAAAAGCCTAGAATGAATTAAACTAAACCCTCTCAAGCAAATGCAGTGCAAGGGTAGTATTTCAATTTACTTGAAGTTTCTGAAGGGGTAGCTAAGGTGAAAAAGAAGAACCAAACAATGGTTTTATTCACTCTGATTTACTGATTCCCTCTATTCTGTAATCACTCTAGCCAAGAGTAACTTTTCATTACATTAAGCGCAAAACAAGCTCTAAAAAGCTTGTGTGGCCTGTTTGAAAACACATAGTTTTAAAATCACTGTTTATTTGAAAGACTTACCTTGCTGAAAGAATGAAGGATCTCTCTACACTTTCAATGTTCAGTTCATTCTGATATGCTTCTTGGGTTGGCTTCTTAACCTTCAGCCAAGAGAGAAAACTTCACATTCAGACTGAAATGGTACTTTTGTCATTGCTTTATTTTAATTCCTGTAAAATCTCTTACATTTTTATTGCAGAAGGGGAACACTGGAGAAAAAATTCTCAGAAACAGGAAATCATATACTAGTCCAAAGGGCCCAGCTACACTAAGATTACATTCAGCCCATCCTTTTATTTCACTGGTCCTCATACAAACACTGGAGATGTACAGGGGAATGAAGCTCCAGAGCTGTCAGATACCTACCATACAGGCCCAGTCATGTTGCCCCCTGAGCACCCCCTGCAACTGGACAAAAAACAGGCACTGCTGCTGCTGCAGGATGAGATGTAGCCCACTGGTGTACCCCAGAGTGGACAAGGGCTGCACTACTCTGTTGATTCTTCTGAGCTATCAAATTTCAAACATAAGGGAGCTTAAAAGTCAAGAGCAGGTCTGAGCCACCACAAGACATCTGCTGGCAAAACGGATTTTGTAGCTCTGCTCGAAAAGCTTTGGACCTGCGTGCCAGATCTGCACTGCAACTGGACTTGATGGTTTTTTCTGACAGGACTGGAGACAATGATTCCCAAGGCAATGATTTGTTGTTGCCATTAACTGTCACTTCAGTGACTGAGTCATTACACGGCATGCATGACCCTTAGCATTACCCAGCAGAGCTCCAGGCGTAACTTTGATGCTTTTCATAAGGGCTCAGGAAGAAAAGCTGTATCTTCCCTCACAGTTAGCAAATCTCTTTAAACTACAGAGAACTGATCCCCCAGGATCTTGTCAGGCAAAGATGCCTAATCTCTGGATGTCAGCAATAAAAAGCAGTTAAAAGGCAAAAGTGAGGCAGTCTAAACAAAATAAAATACAAAAAGTAAGTAGGCAGACTATTCCAGAGTAGGAAAGCACTGGGTGAACTGCAGCCAAGATGATCCTGTGACAACAGAATATTTAGGGAAACCTAGATAGCAATCCCACAGGCCACACTATGAAAAAAACATTAAGCCTGTAGGATTGCTCTGGAGCATAAGCATATTTAATATCTGTTGTAATGTTTAATATCTGTTAAATACTGTTTAATAACAGTAAACACAGATATGTTTTCAAAATTTGAAGGCCTGAGTTTAGGTAGAGTTGGAGAAAGGCTCACTTTAACAAGGGACTCACCTTCATTCCAGCCAATGACAGCATGTTGTTGAGTTTATACATCCCTGACTGAACTGGAGTAGTATACAGCAGGGCATCATTGAACTGTAATACAAAATGCTTTTTACTGACTAAAGTTTGTTAAAAGACAGATAATTTCAGATGCATTTTACTGGAAGTACAGAACTCCTACAGCACTGAGATAACTGTCCAGAAGGGTATCCTCTACTTCCTATTATTCCACTCAGAATCCAAGAAATATTTTCATGTATGAATTTAGATAACAATAGGTATCTATTTATATCCTCCTTGTGTAAATATACGTTTGGCACATGAGTAAACAGTGCACGGATGTCAAAGAACAGGCTGTGAAGAGGGACAAAAATGTTTCTCATTATTATTATTATTATACATAGGTATATAATATAGCAAACTACTTTAAAAGGATATTAGAAGTAACCACTCAAACAAATCAAAACAATCCAGAAACTAGGAGATAGCAGAATGGATTAGCAATTTATAAGGACAAACTTAATCATACTTTCTGAATTTTACCAGTTTAAAGTACATCCACTGTTTATTTCCTGTTCTACCAGACTTGGATTCGTTCAGTGCACTTACTGAACAGTAACTAAGATTTTTTTATTTTCTCTGCTGTTCAACACATGGATCCAAACTTCATTTACTACACACAAACAAATACTGAAACCTGAAGTGTCTTGAAGTTTTTGCTATGTGATTCTTTGCAAAATAACCAAATGGTTCAAATGATTATTAAATTTTCACAACATGATAAATGGAAATATTCCTATGTCTAATGGTATGAATGCTACCCTGTACCATTTATGTCTAAGAAAAACCCCAAACCAAAAAAACCCCTTGCCCCATAAAACAAAACAGAGAAAATCCAAGAGAGAGACACTGAAATTAGCAATATCTGGTTTGTGAAGCTTGAGACAGCACCACTTTTTTGAGAGTATTTCCATAACTGGTATAATACACACTCCAGGACTGCTTAGGGAAGTATTTCTTCGTACTAGGGTAACTACAAGACGGAATTCAGCCAGGACTGTGGACCAATAATGCCATAAATTACAGGATAACAGCTGCTTTACTGTCTAAATAGAAGAGATAAACAAAAGGTTCAAGTGGAAACAGAAACTTTAGAGATGCACAGAAGTTTCAAAACAAAGCAGTAACAGAGACAGGAAGAGAACCCAGTACTTAACTTCCACCCAGTGCTCTGCTCAGGATGCACGTGGGCTCCTGCAAGGGAAGGAGAGAGCAGGAGGGAGACGGGAGGAAGGAAAGGAGGGAGGGAAGGGTGCAGTAGCAGCGACAGGAGTTCTAAGTTTTAAGCTCCAGTACAGCCAAGAGGGATGGAGTAACTGTGCTACCTTCCACAGTACCACAGATAATGTCTTCTCATGAAAGCTCTCAGATTTTAAATGAGCATACTATGAGTTCAAAATAGTACACTTTAGTGAGAAACAGTTTTCCATTAAAATTAGTGCATATGCCACAGATAATATCTCTACATTAGAACTGACTGAACAGAACAGCAACAATTAGTAATTTTTTCTACTGCCTGCAGTTATTGGTTATATTTGCAGTGTAATGTTTTAACCAATAAATATTACACTAGGATAAGGCACATAGCAACATACATGGCATCTTACCAGAAAAAACATTCTTGGCTGCATGACCTTCCGTGATAGCTTCATCAGTGTTCCCTCTTTCAAAAAGACCTAGTAAATTAAAACAAGAAATGCAAAACTAAGCCTTTTAGGGCACAAACCATGCAAATGAGCTGACTTTTTTATAAGTATTATTATGATTATTATTATTACTACTACACTAGAAGTGTTGCACAGGTTTTGGGATTCAGAGTTCCCTTTCTGAGAAAAGCTGTTTATCCTTAGCTTTCCCTAAAAGTGACTGTGGATGACTGCAGTAGTTTTCCATGCTGCATGTGAAACCATGAGAAATACAAGGTTAAGCTTGAGGACAAAAACCTGCCTACAGGATCTGGCAAGGAATCATATACTAAAAATTCTAAGTTTCTGTCAGATAAACGTCTAAAAAAATCCCACTCATATGGAGCAGCAGTATTCATTTGACTGTTAGAACCTCATAATGAAGCAATGGACCAATTTTCTCCTTGGTATATTCCAGGGTCAGTCTTTGCTTGCATATAATCTTTACTTTCACTGCAATCTGCTGAATGCCACGTGGGGCACTTACCCTTCCTGGCTGTACAATCTCATGGTGTCCATTTAAACTGTATTGGATCTGCATGAGTTTCTGAAAGTTATCCTTTGAGGGAAAAAAAGCAGAAGGTAAGTACTTGCCCTTGCATTCATGATTTTTTTTTTAAGGAACAAAAGAAAGAGAGAAAGAGAGAGAGAGACAGAAAGAGAGAAAGAGAGAAAGGTTTAATCAACCAGCTTCATAAGGCAAAATACTTACTCCCTGCTTCATTATGTCATTGGCATGGTTTGCAACTTCTATGACAACAGCTAAAGCATCTGAAAGATGAAGGAATGATGTTTTGGTTATACAGACCAGTTAGCATTGGTATAACGTAAAGCACAGATACCATACTGCATTTCCACATCATTGCAAGATTGAAGGATCTTATTGTACAGTCACTGCATTCAGGAGCACTTCCCAAAAATCCCAGAGTCTGTGGATCATGGTTTATTAAGTATGCCTTAGCAAGTAATTGTTTCAACCAACCAAGTGTCAATTATTTCTTACAGCTACTCAAAACAGTCCACAGGCCAAGTTAAATTCCAGTTTCTCACACAACAAATTACTTACTATACTTACAGTAGAAAAGTTAGCCACATATTAACAAAGACTCTGTAGGGACTAAGTTTTTCTCATTTTACCTAAATGCCATCACTGCCATTCATGGAAGACTACCTAGAAAAACTATATAAATCTTTGCTATTTCTGTCTTCTGCCTTTGGTTTTGCTGGCCCTCAAAATAACAGTAAAGTTCAAATTTCTAAATTTCAAACTTGTAATACCGAAAGAAAAAGAAATCTCTGAAAAAACAGTTACCAAATTTTATTAAGTACTGATATCTAATAACCAGCAACTTAACTGTAAAATATCCTAAGATGTAAGTGCAAAAAGCAGTTATATAAAAAGATTATGTCAACACGATGAGTGTTCAGTCCAAGGATCCATCCAATACAAGGATCTTATCCAAAAACCTGCAATTTACTTAAGTAGAAAAAAGACACTTAACAGAAAGCTAGAACAGCTGTTCTGATGAAATGTAGTCTCTAAAGCATTGAGCACCTTCTGAGTAACTGAATTACAGTCAAGCACTTCAAAGAAAGGAATAAATTTAGTTAAAAGTCCACAGAGAAGTCTACCAAACCAGATAAAACCATGGCGTTAGGGTTTTTTCCTAGATAATCGTTAGAGTATCAGTACTGTAGAATGCATATACTTCCCTTATTGTTGACTCATATTCAGAAAGGAAGTATGTTAAAAGACAGAGCTTTCTGAACTGAAAGGTTCAGAAGGTCATGATGCCATATAAGAAACTAAACAGACATGAACACAAAGCTCCTCCTAAGCCAATGGAAGGAGAATTTTTGGAAAAGATTGTCACGAACCAAGGCGATGCAAGCACGGAGTCAAACAGCTAAAATACATAGCACATATCAAGCATGTGATCAAAATTTAAGTTTAGATATAGACGTCATGGTATCAAGCAAGCCTGCTGAAATGTAGCTGGTGGTCTCTTTCTAGGAAATGTTGGAGCTGCTTCAGGCAAAACTCTCCCCAGCTCCCACCCACGTGAAAGAAGATGAAGGGAAATGTAGGAAGATAGGAATGAGTACCTGATTTTCTCAGTTATACTTTCCTTCATCTCTCAGTTACTGTATATATTAAAACCTTAAAACTGTATTCATTGACTTCAAGAAAGGCTGAAGAATTTTAGAGAAAATTATAAAATTTGCTAGCTATTGAAGGGAAAGTTCCAGGATCTCAGGACTATTTATACAGCCAAGACTAAATGAATCTAAACAACAACATAAAATAATCTATAGGGTCAAAGTCCATAAACAAAGTGCTTTTTGGCAGGGAAGAGCATTCCACTTATACCACTTGGCTGAAGTAATGTATTCCAATGAAGGTCAGCAAGAAGAATTGTGCTATTTGGGTTTTTCTCCAAGAGTACTAATCACAACCAAACCTAGTCTTCCTCTCCACTCATCCCCTTCACTCCCAGGCCCTGCAGTGGAATTAAACAACTAAGCAAAGTCAGAAGTAAGTCAAGCTTAATTATGACAAGAAAGATCTTGGTAACTAAAGATTAGATTTTCTTTTTTTACCCAAGTTTTAAGATGGACTACCAAATATGTCAAATGTCAAATTAACACTTAGTTGTTGTTACAACTTAGCTTCAGTTTCTATCTTTGTTATAAAAACACTGTGAAAGATATAACTATAAAAAACAGGGAAGCTGGAGAAACCACAAAAAAAGTAAAGTATATATTTAGGTTGCTCTCTTTTCAAGTGGTCAACTATTTAATATGCAGCACAAAATATTATTTTGTTCTTAATATTATAAGAAGTGCAAGATGAACTTTTCTATCTCTTGAAGAGCCATCAGTTAAAATGTTTTTGGCTTGTATCTTCAGCATACTCAAATATGCCTAAATGTCCTAAGAAATATATTTACTCATATATTTCACAGTATTGTACCACTAGACAAAGCAAACTTGGCTCAGTACATTGAAGGTAGTATTCATTTATTGAAGTACAATCAACTACATCTGCACAAGCCTTCTAAAGCTAAGGGACTTGCACAGGACCTCATGTAAATGAAATGGAAACACTGACTGGGAGCATTTTTTTGCACTGCTGAGGCACACTCTGAACAAGGAAACAGTCTGAATGGGCATTGCATGGATATGCTCGAGTTAAACCACCTTAATCCTGCACTACTATAAATGTATGGTCCTGTCCTCTCCATCACCAGCTACTTCTCATTTCCTCTGATCTCCTTTTGCCCCACATGCAGGCACACCTGTTTAAGTAACTTGTGTTTGTGCAGCTTCTGACAAGTCAAACTGGAGAACTCAAGTTAAATATTACCCATGGCAGCTCCTTGATCTTGCTCACTTCTGCCACATGGAAGCTTGTCCTGGCACAAAGAGAGAGGAGGAGGCCAGAAAGGCTCATAGCTGGAGAGAGCAGGCTGCCTATTAAAGGTCTACAGATGCAAGGGACTGTCTCTTTCAACGGCAGTGCCTAAAATATCTGTTTAAACTGTCTGTGGAACTTCACTCTTATCTCTTGGTTTCAACTCAACTGTGAGCTGATACGACTGCCAGCTCCAAACTTTTTTGAAATATAAGCTTGCAATCTTTTAGTATCTCTGCTGAGAAACTTAGAAATAAATAGAAAACATTTCTATTACTGACTTAGCATTTTGCATTTAAAATCTGGAAACATTGGTACATAAGCTGTTATTTCTTTAAAGAGACATTTACCTTGAGTATCCCTATAGTCTGCAGATTCTTCTAAAAGATTCTTTAAATAATCTGTATAAAGAAAAAATAATATAGAGATAGTTTTGTTACACAAATGAACAACACCAGAAAGTAGTAAACCCCATCTTTTTCCTGGAAATCTGCTGTTCAGATCTACTACTTAATCAACAAAGATCTTCTACTTCATCTTTTAAATCCATCAAGGTAATAACAAAGTGAAAACTAGCATTTCCATAATGAAAGTATATAATCAAAGAGGTAGGTTATTGAAACAGTGGTCTTCTCCAGTGAAAAGTGATATATTGTACACATTATTCCAGAAAGAACAAGCAAGTGAAAAATTAGTAGATTACTTGCAATCATTTACATTTCAGCTGATGCAAAAGCTTGTGAAGATTATAGATATTTGTGTAAACACCTAAACTAGTCTATAGGAGCTAATAAAAAAAGTAGTCCATTACAGAAGATCTGATTATGATTAATATTTTTCGGAAATAAAAACAATATACTTCCCTCAATGTTCAAATAGTAATTGTCTGTTTTCAATGACGTGTAGTTCAACCACGAGATGGCACCCTCGATCCATTAAAGTCTCGGTAGTTTTAAAATCTATTTTACTTTGCTAAAATTAACTCCAAATGTATGACTATACAAGAAAAAATCCCCCTCGAGTTTCCATTCCCTGGTTGAGTGTCTAGCTCATCAAAAAGTGCAATACCCTGTCAAAGATTAATATATATATCCTCAGTAAAATCTCAACCATCTACTTACTCCTGGTAAGCTTTGAACTCCTAAACAGGAAAAGAAACCAAAACAGAAACATTCCAAGAGATATACATTAGATTGATAAAAGCAACAAATACTGATTTATAATTACCTTTTAAATGAAGTATTAATATTCTGGCAGATCTAATGAAAACTAATTACATGTAATGTAGCAAGCATTCAATTTTAGCTTCTCAGTTTTACAAGCTTCATGTAGGAGTGAAATAATTCAACTCCCATATGCTTGCCCTACCCAAATTCATTCTTTCATTCAAAAAGGATCAGGAGCCAATTGTTCCTGCCTTCATAAGATGTCTTGCTTCATGCATGCCCCTCAGAGACCATTCAGTGTATTGTAATATTTTCCTTATGCACAAAATTAAAACAGAATTATGAAACATGTTTCTGCAGTAGAATTCCTACAAAGAGTGAGAGAACTTGTCACACTTAATGAAAGCTTTGAGAAAAACAGAACTACAGGAAGAGAAACATTTGGCACTGACATTTTATTGTTTGGCAGAGACCTAAGGGAGGATCCAAGGGAGAAGCATGAAGAGCAGGTTGGGGCGCAGGAAGAGGAACCGGCTGGGAGGCAGGGAGGGAGCTCTGGGAAGCATGATTGGCTGGGCCATGGGAACACTCACAGCTTTCTCCTCTCCTCACAGTTCTGCCTGATCATTAGCAGGCTTTGGTTAACACGTGAGCTTTTAAGACAAGTCTGACCTGGCACCAAAACTTCTCCTGCTGTACTACATCAACATTGCATCCTTCAAGACCCTCAAAATCTTGCACTATAGTAGCTGCCAGCCATTCCAATGCAATGTTTAGGTAGCCATATATTCCATTTGAAAAAGAAGTTCATCTTGCTTCACCTTGGGTTATTCTGGTAAGAGGCTTGTAAGAAGGGCGGAAAAAAATTAACAGGAGGCATTTTGAAAAGAACTGAGAAGAGTTCACACTGGATTTAATTTGGTTTAACCTGTCATAGGTACAACACCAGTGTCCTCTCCTGCCCTGCCTGTGGATGGGTGGTCTCTCACGTTGGAGCTGTGCCATGTTGCTGAGGCAGAGCACTCTTTGGACTGCACCATTAAGCCAACAAATTAAAACTTTACAATCGCAACTTGATCTTCATTGAGGCCAGCACAAAAGACTCCAGTGGGAATCTCCCAGTATAAAAAATGAGTCCCTACAGCTCATACAGAAATAAGGCTCTCAAACCACACACTCACCTCTACAGGCTGGGAACAAGAGGTAAGGTGGGTATAATTTCGTCATCTGCAAATGTACAGCTGGCACTCTAAGACACTGCCCCTGGTACATGAAGACATCCAATTTAACATCCAAAGTAATTGCAGTGAAAACATAAAACCAGAGACCCAAGATGGGAACTAATTACTTCTTGGCATATTCATGCTTTATAACATGTTTCCCAAAACACCACCACTCAAACCCATTTTTGGATAGGTATTTTCTAGCATTTTAAATTATATAATCAGTGAATAGAAGAGCAAAAATGAAGATTTTAACATAAATGCATTCATTTAAAATTATGTATTTAAAACAGAAGGCAGCTTTTGTCTTACAAAACTGCAGCAGCCAGTAAAACAACTGTAAAATCCTGAAAGTGATAAATAGGTAATTTTCATCTTAGTACTCTCTTTATCTGGTAAGTGGACCTCAGTTCACAGCTAAAACTCAGCTTCAGAGAAAGCATCAGAACAGATATTTTTAGTCTCTTCTGTGAATATACACTGGAGATTCTGTGCTTACAACAGCTTTCTGGAGGTACTGGCATAAACTATACAGACAAGCTGACTTCATAAGACATGAAAAATGTTGCAGTAGAATTTTTGCAGAAGTATTGTTAGATGAAATAAATACAGAAGTCAGATATTAAGATGAAATGGCATCTAATGCCTTTGCAAAAAAAAAAAAACATCCCCCTCTGAAATGAGCTTTCATTGTTCAGACTAGAAAGACCTTAATCATACCTTCAGAAATTCTTAATTCTGCTGGATACCTCAAAGCACAACAAAAATAAACATAAAAGCACACTAGTACTGTTTTTGTGATGAAAATCTCTGTATGCTTACTTCTTCTATCTCACAGCAGCCCCCAATTCTCTCTTCCCACTTGCTGAGGGGAAGTGGCTATCACTTCTGCTTAAAATTATCTTCTGCGTCATTAACTACTTTTTGTCTTGGGTTGTCTAATGTAATTAATTTAAACTCAAAGCAATTGCTCCACAACATGTAATTGGCCTTGTGTCTGACAAGTCTATTTCCAACCTGAAAAGCCTCAGAGTCCAAAAGGCTGATTTTTTCATCCCACTCAGCCTCCCCTCACTATAACCCAGTTATGGATAATAAAAGACACTCTCTGCCAACCTTATGCTGTGAAAAAGAGGAGAGAGGCTTATCCTATGACAATCAAGAGT
This sequence comes from Nicator chloris, assembly GCA_013400495.1. Lineage (NCBI taxonomy): Eukaryota > Metazoa > Chordata > Aves > Passeriformes > Pycnonotidae > Nicator > Nicator chloris. The sequence goes on along the minus strand of WAAE01019367.1, from coordinate 70,864 downwards.
CTTTTCATATTGCACAGTCTCAAGTCAGAGAGGTTTTTGGGGAAGAGAATCACCTCTCCTTCATTTCTCTCAGGAATCAGAGGCCTCTGATTAACCTCCCCCATAAGCTATCTAATATTTACTGTACAGTGCTCAGGGCCAGTAGGTGAGGAAGTGAAGCCCACTTACTGGACAGGAGAAGCTGTATAATTAAACAGAAACAGTACTGAGCTGTGTGACTCTTTGGCTGATTTAGGAACCCACCTGCTCCTGCTTTTGTTAGCACAAAAGTAATTCCACTTCAAAGCACTGCAACAATCTTGTGATGTGACCGAGTAGCAGCAGGTTACCAGTACAACGCTGTCCCACTGACACAGTACATCAAAATAGGAAGAAATCCCTGCTGACTCAGGCCTGACAGCTTAGTTTCCTGGATTATTTTCATTCTGTTGCTTTCGCCCTCCTCCCCACAGATCCCCAGTCTTTGGCCTAGGCAGCTGCTCCATCGCTACATCTCACCCACTGCAACAAAAGATACAAATGTTTTGCATGTCCTCCAGATGTTCATAATAGCACAAGTTTATAGAGGCATTGCTCAATGTAACACAAAGCTGTTGGGAGGTAACTACGCAGATGCGCCATCCACAGAGACATGGAAGACTCAGAACTCAAGGGCAACATAGATGCATGAAAGACTGAACAGCCTGAAAATGAAACAGATCCAAAACATCACTCTCCAGCTCCAGCATAATTAAATTCTTGGCCTGATCTCTTTTATTGTTCACATAGAACAAGAGAAAATTACGTCTCTAAATTTGCCACCAGCTTGGCAACCCCATTCTTTTGAGCAGCATTTGCAGGTATATTTAAAGCCAGGCAGCTACAGTAAGGTCAGCAGACTGGGGACACCCACAATAACCCACATCAGCACAGGATGAGGCGTGTTTCAGGTCTGAAACAGTCTTTCTCAGCCACAGTGACAGATAATCACCATGAAGAATGCCCCTTCAACATCTGAGTTTTGTTTCAGTGCCATCCATCCCTGACATCTCTTGCTCTGCTGTGTTTATCGCCAATGGCATTTGCTTCATCCCGCTCCTCTATTCAACTAAACTCTGTTTCAATTAAAACCTTTGAACATACCCAAGGCTACACTGATTTTGAAGTGACTAACAAAGTATACCATGCCCTAAGTGAGTATCCTTTTAAAAAAAAGCAAGTCCGCAAATGCCTTTTTATGGTTTGATTTCATCAGTCAAGTATCATTAAGATTTTCCCCTACAGAGTATACCATTTATTAAGAGTTATCCCCTTTTCCCAACACCTTGAGTTTAATGTGATGACTAAACTGAAAAAGTCAATGTTAATAACTTGGTAACTGCTCTATAACACATCAATCTGAATCTGCCACAGCATCATGTTATAGATGGGTAATGCGATGGTTGGCTCTCGCAATTAAGGGATGAATATTGTGTGAATGTTAAGAGAAGTTTTACTGATGGCCAGTTATGTTACTGTGATTTGTTGTTGGGACATCCTCTGTTCTCTCCATGGTCCCCTTTCCCCCTGTACGGTTGCCACGGACAACCCTGGTAGTCGGGACATGTGGAGGGAGGGCTGTACCTGTGCCCCTGGAATGGGGCATTTGGGACGAGGGCGTTTGTTACGAGGGGGTGTGGCATGGCAACACCTGACCTCCAATCAAGTTGCACGAAAGCAGTTTCCACCAATGGACAGCGAGGAAGAGTTGATTGGCAGACTTGGGGAGGGGCCAGGGTTACCTGATGCAACACCACAGGTATAAAAGGCTGAGCAGCCATTTTGTGGATGAGCACACGGCAGTTTAGTTCCGTGCTCCCCGGGCTGCAATTTTTCCGTATTCAGTCCTTTGTTGTATTTTGTTAAGGGGGGAAGAGACTTTGAAATATTTAAAAGTGAGCATCGTTTCTCACAATCACTAGTCTAAGTACATGCTGGGGAAATGCCAGTGAGCTGCTACAGAGCCAAAAAAAAAGGTCACAGAGCATTTTATTTTGCAGTTACTACATAAACAGAGGCTATTTTTATATTGCTCATCAAGAAGCAATGGCTCTCAAAAACAATGCCTTAAGTATTTCCAAATCCTTACAGGAGCCATCCCCCTCTTACAACAAATGCATCTCAAAATACTTCACAAAGGAGGCCTCTGTCACTGCCCTCCCCTTACAGAAAAAAACCCCAGTGCATCATGGAGATGACTTGCTCAAGGCCACCCAAACATGCCAGTGCCAGAGAAGGGTACAGAGCCAGATTTCCTAGCTCCAAATCAGCTCCTCAGCTGGCTCTGGTAGCAAGTCTTAAGCACTTACTGGTGTGCACTAAAAACATGTGTTTTGCCTTTAAAAGAAAATGGATTTTACAGACAAAATACCTGGGTGGGGGAGAAATGGAGAGGCTAATTACAGAAGTTCACAGTTGCATAGATATTTTTCTTCTCCTAACTCCAATTTTCCATACTGCCTTTTTCATTTGTTAAACCCCCATCCCCCCAGAAAAACAAAACAAAAAAAAAAACCCAAAACGCAAAGCAGAACAGAAGCATTCTAACCCTTTGAGGAAATTACAGGCTTCTCTTACTACAGATTCGAGTAAAAACCATCACAGGTTTCATGTTTTCTATGTACTGTTGAATCTACCATCAGAACACACCACAGTGCTGGAAACATTAGGACCTTGCTTGTGTATCTTACCACAATCAGTATTAGCAAGAAAAGCCTCTAAACCTATGCCATGTTTTAAAAAGAGCTTCACATATTGTGACACATTTTAAAAAAGCCTCACATATCTGGAGTCAGATAAACACTCTTTACAGATGGATACAGCTGTCTGAAAACAGGAGTCCTGGGGCACGTGAAGACTAGCTTCTTAAGCCTGCAAAAAGCTTGACTGTACCTGTCAGCAGGAGCCTGTATTGGGGAATCCTCTGAACTGGCTTGAGCAGATAGTGTTTGAGGGCCAGACTAGCACAGCGGGGGCTCATCTGAAAGAAACACCCAAAATAAATAACAATTCCACAGCAGTCAAAGGTTCCAGCAAAAGAAAACACACCTACAAACAACTACTGATTATACTGGATAAGCTTTTTATCTTTGGAAAGTGCTACTGCCACAGTGTTAAGCACCACACTACAGAGCAAGCATTTCCATGTGGAAGACTGAATGCAAAATTACCCATGTGTGAAAGACAGGAATGAGCACTCATATTCTGTAGATTCAAAACAGGTGCTTTGACCAAGGAGGAAGAGAGGTGAAGCTTCCCAAAATAAAGGAAACAGGATAGCAAGGATAGCAAGTGCAACATGCTCCTTTGTGATCGCTGTCAATGTTCATTAGGCAAAAAGGCAGAGAAGACAGGAGTGCTCACTGCAGAAGTTTTAATTAATCCACACCTCTAAAGACAACATAGAATTAAAAGATCCATGCTTCAAAAATGCTAATTATCTTGAGTTTGCATTCAACATAGTCTGAATCTGAAACACTGAGTCCTTCAAAAGGCCTCTTGTCTTCTTCCTGTCTTAAGCCAAGACTGCAGAAAAAAACCCCATCATCAAAATACAAACAAATTAAGGACAGTTCCTAAAGGCCAGTGGAGGATCACAACTGTAAGAAGTCACAAAACAGGATATATCCTAAAAAAGAATACAATACCTCGAAGTCTTTGACTACTGATGCAAATCCTGCATTCTTCTTACACTGTTCATCTAATAATGCAACATTTTTATCGAATTCTTTGATGTAAGTTGAATACATCTTTAGGTAGGGACCCTTTTTAACAAATATATCAGCAATTCTTTGATGCTCAAGCCTAGAAACAACAAAAAAAAGATGCAATTAGAGCTAAAAATAGCATACATCTTAACCCTACAGCAAAACATCTCTCTTTTTCAGAGTAAGATGTTCTAGTTTATGTTTTGAACAAAAAGCTTACATCAGATAGGCACCCATCTCAGTTGCTATTCTGAAAACCCTTATTAGGCACACGTCAAGACACTAGTGTTAGATAACAACCACTTAATGTACAGTCTTTTAAAAATGGTCTTGAACTGTTTGAACAATTTAGTTCAAGGTGAGAAAAGTCTTTACCCATTGCTGTGCCTTTGTCCACCCACCAGTGGTAACTGAGAATTGTCTTCAAGGGGATTGTGGCTTGTCTATCAGCACTGTGCCTGCTCAGTAGATCTAAACTACCTCTAAAATGCAAACCAGTCTTCAGAACAGCCTCCTTTTTCCCCAGTGAAATCAGTGCACTTATCATGCTCATGCAGGGACCACAACTTTCAATTAAAAATAAATTTCAAATGAAAACTGTGATTGCTACAAAAAGGTATTGGCATGCCTTCTGGACCTTTTGGGATGCATCTAAATGGCACAAAATCACATCTAAATGAAAAATAATCTCCTGTACTTTCAAAGTAAATTCTGACATTTAGGAAGGTACATGAAACACAAACAAGAGTCAAGCCATGATCACATGAAGTCACATAAGCCCCCCAGATAAATTTCAACATCAAAGGATTGGAATCCCTTTATTGATAGTCACCAGTGAGATAATCGCTCTTCCAGTTCCCTCAGGAGGTCCCGATTGAGTTCATAGAGCTGAGGTAGGTAGTAGAGGATCTGATTCAGGATTCTGTCCTCAATCACTGGCTTCCCAAGTTGCCTAGAGGCATGCGCCACAGCATCGCGGAAATCCTGCCGGAGTACAAAGAGGACAGAAACCCCCCTCGCCATGAGTGAACAGCCTTCAAAGCACCAACACAGAGAGCACAACGGAGTTCTCATCGCAGACATTCCAGGCACTGCTCCCTATTACCAACGGCAAGGCAGGTACCATCTGGGTTATGTTTTTCTGCAGCTTCAATTTACTCCCTTGGGACTGCCTTAATCCTTTTGGTTTGACACTGGAGCTTTACTTCCTTGGTCCTGTATGCATAATATAGAAGTTGCTCATTATTTTTACAACATGCCCTTAAGAAATGTCTTAGTATTACTTATGAGGAAACTAAGGTGGGCTAAACAAGGCTTGTATCTGCAAGGTTATGGGCAGCCTCAAATGTCTTCTTGCAAACATGTAAGTCAAAAAGCAAAACTTTTATATCAGCTAACACAATCATAGTTTCTTACCTAAAAATCATCCTAGTGTTTATAACTCATCTACAAATGCCATTTTGGAGGGCAAAAAGTAGGGTCAAAAAATTACTATATGTAGCAGCTCTTCTATTAACATAAATTAACATCTAACAAAAAGATACCATAACAACATGGGAATGACAAGATTTCAAATGTTAGCAATGATCAAAGTCAACTCTGACTGGTACCTTTGAAACATTTACAAGGGAGGAGGAGCACCCTACTTACTCTTGAAGGATCTTACACCATTTTTATGCTATAACCAGCTCCCACTGGGACAGAGCTGAGGCTCATTGGTCCTCATTAACTATTCAAAATTAAAATCTTGATCCCATACTAATCAGCATGGCCAAGATTGAAACTCAGTACCCATTATACAGGGTATTTTCTCTATTCACAAGCAAACAAATCTTTCAAAAAGTGTAGCAATCTAGCATTTCACTTGAAAAACAACAGTCTTAACTGACAAAAAAGAAAATATAAATCACGTAGTGTTATGTGTAACCGTGTCTAACTTAAATTTGGGCAAAAAGAGAATTAATCCAAAACAGCTCTTTTGGAGTTTGTGGTTAATGAAACCTAATATCACATGCATGATCTGTACGTATCTTGAAAAAAGTGACCAACAAAATGTTCTAAGTACAGTAATAAGTTATATTTTAAATGTGCATGGGGTCCATGCCTGTCTTTGGAAACCTGTAGAGTCCTCAGGTTGAGGGAAAAAAACCTGTAGCCCCCTCTTTTTCCCCTCCCCAGGTCTACTAGTACAGCCCTTATTAGCTATCCCATCAGTCCAGCATCTGGCACTATTTAGGGTCTCTCAAACTGAAGCCTCAACTTTCCTCTGCTCTCCCTCCTCATTACGTAAGCTCCAGACATGCTTTCTTGCTTTGTGACCCTATGGGTCACAAAGGCTGTGACTGGGCAGTTCTGACAAGAAACTGAAATGAGATACAGAGCACTGGCTATAACGGGGAAGGCTGAGAACTAAACGCAAGGGAGTTAAAAAACAGATGGCATTATTCATATGGAAATGTTCTGGTTTACATCCTCTGTGCAGGCTAGTGACACATAGGTTAACTACCAGCTGCATCTTATGGGTTTTTCTGACCCTGGGGCATTGCTTAACACTGAAATGATACATGGAATTACAATGGCAAAAGCTCAAATGAGGCATTCTGGAGAGCTTCATGCACAATGCATCATCATATTATGACAATATTCTTCCCTTATCCCCAGTTGTACACACACACAATATACTGTATGTATTTTGCCATAGGATGAGACTAGAATTTTGTCTGAATGTTTTAAGGTGACTTGCATGATGAAAAGCAAAGCAGTTTTGTCTGTACCATAATCAACAATCCAGGCTTTCCCCTGATCAAACAACAAAAGGAGAGCAGGGAGCCAGGTTTAAGCACCACTAGATAACACAGGAACATCAGCTGTAGTTAAGAGCATTTATTTAACTTCTAGATACAGCATTCAAAGCGTCTGCAGGGCATTTTCCAAATACAGATTTGGTTTTTCAACTAGCTTGACCCAAAGTCCATCAGCTTCATCATGGTTTATAGATTATTCCATGAAAGGCTCTATCATTAAAACAGCCAACCAAAACTTTACTTCATCACCCCCTATATCCCTTTCCACAACTGAGTAAGCTGAGGAAGTGCTGCAGAGGAAATACAGGGAAGATAATATGAATCTTTCAAATTCAGAAAGCCTGCAAAACAACAAGAGCTAAGTTTCAATGCTCTTTTAAAATTTTTTTTTAATTATCTTCACTACTGACTATGCATTTGTCACTGTTACCATATTAAGATTTATTTTTAACCTGGCAGTGGGTGTGAAGTAACTGTCATGCCAAGTTCATCTTGAGATAAACTCAAGAGTTGAATGCAAAGAGCACATGCCTGGGGATTGGGGGTGGGAAAAGAAAAACAAATGTAACAAGGTTGGAATTAACACTGTTTACACTTGAAGGTACTGGCCTTCTGAGAAAGTAATTTCATATCCAAAAGGACGAAACATAGATCAGGTCTGTTTTAATTACCAGACATAAAATATGCTAATTTACAAACTAAACCTGAAATTTCACCCCACGGGGTAGAAAGTATTCAGATGACAACTTTTAATGCAAATAGGTGAACGACTTAGAAATTAGAAACTGCAATAAAAATAATTTAAAGTACCAGGACCTAGCTCCTTCTAAACCTAAATCAGTTCACTGCTAAATAAAAGCAGAATTGCTCTTGCAAATAATATATACATTGCTCTGATATCTATACATGCCTGCATGATGTGATTTATATTACAAACATATTTAGCATAGTGTCCTATATAAAACTGTTGAGGAGCACTGCTTTCATCAGCTTGTTCAAAGGCTATCACCTAGGTTGTCCTAGAAATTATTCTGTTTGAAGCAATGCAGCAATCCATTACAAGTGAATTTTAAAGACAGATTTTCTAATTAAAAATGGATCTTTCAAATAGTGAAATCTTATTCATCCAAAAAACCCCTAAACAAACAAACAAACAAACTAAAAAAAACTTGCCACAATTCGGAATTAATGTGCTTATTTCACTAAAAACCATTTGCAATTCTAGACGTTTCATATGCTGTATGACAAAACTCAATATATTATGCTAGTTATACTGAATCATTCCAGCTTCTTACCAGGATATTTTTTTCCATTCAGAAGTGGGGGGGCTAATGTACATTTTTTGAAATGCTTGTTTACAGTTTCTAGTTTTGCATTATATTTTGGTCCAATAATAATCTTCTGACATTACTTTTTACTAATTAAGTACAAGTAATTGTTTTCACACAATTCAAAAGGACAGCGCGCATCGCCATCCCTGGAAAGAACATTCTTTCCAAACCAGAAACAGTTTTAGTTTATGCTAGGTTGAGACAGCTTCCCACTGGGTACTCGTCCATATGAAAATCCAGTCTAGGCATATTAAAGGCTTCTGAGTACATACTGTTGCTGAATTACTGCCTGATAAAACACTTCCAACTTGAAAATGTGTAGGAAATTCTATTTATCCTGTTGGTATACGCTCCCCTTATAGCTGTGGAGTTTTTGAACAGTGTTTGAGGAGGTTACCGTCATCACTGCTTTTGTTTCCTCACACCACTCCTTCAGTGCATCTTCCTTAAATAAGCAAAAAGGCTGTGATACCTGAAATAATTCTGACCCTGTTCTGAATCATCTGCAATCAGCCCATGCACTTCCCCTCTGCAAAGGCCCTGACTCACCACCCCTCAGTTCTTCCCACCAGAGGATTCCCAGCCCGCAGTGATCTGCCCGTGTCGGTCTAAAGAGCAAAGGACGATTCTAGTTGTAAACCAAGAGGTACTGAGCAGACTAAAACCTCACTCAGCTGCTGACTGGGTCAAGTGCACCTTCAACTACCTAATAGTTCAATGAAGATAATTTCAAATGGGTGAAATTAAAACTTCTCGGCAATTTGACAGGAAGAGAAAGTACTACATAATTTAAACATAGTCACATATTCTATTCTTAAAGCTTCAACCAATATTCATCCTGGATCTCTTCTCCCAGAACACACCATCAGTAAAAAATAAAAAAGTCATAATCCCTTCCACTGAGGAACAAATTTCCCAAAAATTTGCACCTGCAGATAGCTCAAATATCAGTTTAATTTGAGGAAAAAAATTATGTTTGCACTTGGATGCTTTTCAAGGAATACACACACACACACACAGACATCCCTGGGGAAGGAGGAGGGAAGAGGAGGAAGTTTCACAACAGCCAGGCTGCTAGATGTGACAAACTGTAAACATGACTGCTTAGCAATACAGCTACAGAAGATTTCACAAATAGATTATTTAAAACATAAATAGGCACTCCTAGCTAGAGTCAGACTATTAGCCATAAACTGCGAAGTTAAACTACAGCAGCTACAGTTGATCAAGACTATGACTAAGTGTGGATCATGACATTTTCAAATATATGCCATTACTTTTGGAAAGCTGCCAAGCTGTTCCACACCTCTTTTCTCAGGTAATAAATAACATATAAATCTTTAACAAATAATGTACTTGATTTTTTTTACAATAATCAGTGATTTGACTGTGGCATATTCCCAGAATGTTATTTCAGGCAATAGGTTGGGTAATAGAACAATACTTCCTTCTAAACAAAAACTATTTTATTAGTCTTCTTGGTAAGAGGACTACAGTTGCAACTCATTGTCAAATGTCTCAGCAGTTCTGAATTACTTCAGAGACCAAAAATTTATCAACATATTCACCTCAGACTGGTCAAATACTGAAATTTTGCAGGTGAAGACAAATGAGTTGAATGTTGAGAGAATTTTTCACCGTCAAACAGTAAGTCAGTTGTAAGCAAGGACCAGAAGTCAGAACTTTGCTCCAAAGGCTATAGCTGTTTTATTTTTCATTACATTCTTTTTCCAAATCTACAATGAATTATTTTTCATAATATTTGGCTACAATAGACATCAGTTTATAGATATAAAACTATATATAGTTTTTATATACAGAATTTTGCCATTTTCTTCTGAAAAATGGAAACATTAAACCAGAATTTTTCGCTCTTATAAGTGTCTCTGGAAGGACACACAATAGAAAACAATGCTTGACCTCTTACCTGCCTTCTGCAGTAAGAGGTTGATCTTGTGGCTGCAGAAATGCTAAGAGGTGCCTGCTGACAAGCTCCTACTTACTTGGTCTCAGTCCAAATATGGACAGAACAGGAGTCTAAGTCAGAAGCACAGATTTAAAGGCTGAGGCAAAAGCCCACAGGCCTAAGCTTTTCTTTTCACACAGCAAAAAGTTACACACTAAGCCTTGCAGTGGAAGGAGTAATCTCAAAAAAACAAGTTTCTCAGCTGGACTAGAAGCCTTGCTGCTTATACCACAGCAGCAGGGAGGAAACAGAATCAAAAACAGTGGAAAAAAAAAAAGAGCGGAGGGTTTTTGCAAAAGAACAAAATTCAAACCAAAATGTACAACAAATAAGCCAGGTAGCTTACCCTCACAGTGCCAGGGTGCTGCTGAGGAGGTCCTCTCACTCATGCAAAGCAAACCATCTCCAAAGAATCCCACAACAAAGAAGTACAAAGGGCACCAATCCTGCCTTGCTCCTTTTTCCAGGAAGACTGGGTGTTTTTTAGGCACAGGGCAACTCAGAGAGAAGTGATAAGCTTGTTTCTCTTATGTCACTTGTATTTTACACCCGGTTCACTGTTTCTTTTTTCTGCAAGCTCCTTAGGAAAAAATAGTACTTCTCCCATATTCTGAGCCCTTCTTCACTCTCAGGAAGCAATGCATGAACCATCTCAAAAACATGCATACAGAAGAGCTAGTTTGATTTAAGCTCCTTTGTTTCCAAGAGTTTCTAAAAGCATTTGACTGGAATCTCGCCCTGAAAGAGCACTAACACAGTAACAGAAATACAGAGAATTCAATATTACATCTAGTGTTTGATTACATCCTCAAGCAATCCCATTTGCTGAGTCCTAGACTCTGTGTGCTGTGTGCAAAGCCAGGTGAGTCCCTTAGCTCTGTTATGACCAGCTTGATTAGTATTTAAAGAAGTATCATCAAGTGTTTATAATTTTGCAGTGTGTCTTCAACAGAAGCAGTCAGATGTACTTATAGTGTGCGACAGGTCCACATAGGCTGGCACTCTGGTATCTTGGAAGGGTTGTTCTGCTTAACTTGACTTTGTCAACATAAAAGAAAAAAATGCTAAAAAATTTCAGTGGTACTTGTAACCAGTTTGCAGTCACATTCCTACCTCCTCAACTGCTTTAGATTCCACTTCAAAGGCTCTAAGATGAAGCAAATTAAAAAGCTTTTTCTTACATCAACAGTCCTCTTCCTTAGCACCATGGGATGCATTTAGCTGACATTGGTAAAATATCCTGAGGAGAGTATTATTCATTTCAGATCATGGCTAATGGAATTAGTCACTAAATTTCAAACCACTGGAAATGGTTAACCACTAATAGATGGCTCAGAAGGTGCAATGCAGCAGCCTCCAATAAGCCAAATCTTTACTATTCATAAAAGAGCCCAGTCTGGGGAGAATCTAAGTTCTAATTCAGAAATTTGTCAGAGGTTACTTGACTGGTAGTTAGTAAGCTGAAGTGGTCAGCACACATGAAATCAAAAGGATAGTTTTATCAACATTAAAATATTATCCATAAGAAAGATATGATTAAATCAAGTGATTTAATAATGTGTGTGAAAAACACACAAATCCTCAGGCATACCACTCTGTGGAAATAAAAACTGGGCGTCTGCAACCTTGCTCAGCTATGGCAGTTTTTATTTAATGAAGAATGCACACACACAGTGCCTCAAAACCAGTGCCCTCTCTGACAAGGACACTCACCAAGGTTCCTGCTGCAGGCCAACTGACAAGTTAAGGACAAAGTATTTCCTAAACTCCTAGCCTAGCATCCTCCCTGTTAGACCAGGCCGAATACATGTTGATTGTTATTGCTAGCCAACAAAAACATTTCTAAGAGCTTTTATTTGGCAGCTAGTAACTAGCAGACTGTCATGAATAGAATTGCAAGTTATCCATTAAAGGAAAAGCAAAACATCCTACACCACTGCACATCAACACTGTGGGCACAGTTTTAAGTTTATCCTAGAAACTTTCTAAGCTCTCTACTCTTCCCTTTTTCACATTGTTGTTCTGCTTGCCTGTATCCTCCTTACCAACAGCCTTTCTTCCAGTACTGCACATATTACCTAAAAAAATGGTACACTGAAAAGCAAAAATACCGTTAAAAATAAGTTAAATGTCTGAAAAAATCATAATTTAAAATTACATAGCTTAAAACTTGCCTAGAACAACTCTCTTTCTTTCACCAGTATTTAAGACTGAGTTCTGTATTAGAAACCATGTTGAATATAAATTATATATTGGTTGCAACTGACTGAGCCAGCTCTTAAAAACCAAGCTTGAAGAGAATAAGAAAATCAGTTATTAGGAGGAAAGCAAAAGAGGAATCAGCAAAAGATGTGGTGAGTTTTTTGTTCCCTGAAAAAAATCTCTGTATTACAGGACTGTATACAACCATCTATAAGAGCCTTTGTTCCCAGTTTCACAGAACACACTTCTCAAGAGACTGAGACAGACCAATGCATCTGTTTGCAATATAATCACTTCTGTTGCCCAAGGAAAAAACCACTATGTTTGCTCTTAATAGAGTGACAAAATGGTACAAACACATATCATTTCAAACTTGACAGAAAACACACAAAATAGAACTAGAGAAAGAAAAATTCTTCATTAATTTCCTATTATCACCTTTAACACAGCACATTTTACAGACAACTGTTCTGCACAAACATGGATGAAATACTTAACCCTTGCTGTGTACAAAACATTGCAGGTACTACAATCACAGGTATTATCAGAAAGCAAACATCTGTCAAGGAACTGCAGCATCAAAAAAATAGGCTGCCATGGTGATGGATGCACCATTAGAGCTATTAGCTATTAATTGGATTACTTCAAGAAAATCCATTTTAATGTGCCATTTCTAAAATAAATTGTTCCTGCCTCCCTTATTCTAACCAAAAATTTTTTGTTGCTATGTACATATTTATAAGCTGGTACAAGCTGGCTTATAAATATGATTCTGATGAACATAAATTGATATATATTCAATTTTCTGTATTCAATACCCACACTCAACTGGAAACTGCATAAATTATTAAAGAGATCCAGAAGGAACCACCAAAATATTCATCCATTATGTAAAATGTGAAACTTTAAAGTTCAGCTTAATTAGATTAATTTTTATATTTTGAATATGTAGATGCACCAGAAAAAAGGCACAGTCACTACCATAAAGCCTAAACATAAAACTTTAATAGATTAAACAAATAGAAGAGGAAACTGCTTTTTTTTTTGAGTACTTACAATGTGTAAGAGCTTTAGCACATCCACAAACCTATCAGAAAAGCAAGAAAAAGCAAACAGTTACATTTTAATTACCCAATTAAAATAAATTGAGTAGTTATTAAGTGTAGCATTGACACTTACACTTTCTCTGAGCTCATGATCTCCTTGGCAATATGGTAAACCTTTGTTTTCTTTCCAGCTGCCTTACCCTGCAAATAAAATTACATGTTACACTATGCACCCACTAAAACTGTCATAAAAATTATTTCCAGCTATTAGTTCCTTAAATTCAATGTAATTATTTGACAGTTACTTCTAAGAAAAACACTTCATACTGTTTTGAAATCTCCTGGCTTTGACACCTTCTGGTTCTTCAGGATCTGTGAGAAAATCAATTTAGCTTGTCTGTGGAAACAACAATATTAGCTAGGAGCAGTTTTTACAACACTGCCAGCCTTTTCTTTTATTTTTTACAGGAAGCACTGAAGCCCATAATGAATGAAGTCCTAGCAAACAACAATTACTGGTTTAGCAAAAGTACTAAAGTACAGGTAGTATTTCTATCTTATTTGATTCTTTTTTTCTGATTAATACAGCAACAGTAATATTTAGAGTGAACTCAAATGTGTTTCAGGAACATCTTAAAAGACATATACATTTTCTTTACCGAAAAATAAGACAACAGGAGGAAAAAAAAAGAAAAACATCACATCAAAGAGAAAAGCCTGTTTCTGACAGTCTACTAACGGAGCTGCTGGAATACATAGCAACTGTGCTCCAAAGATGCAGATATGTGAGCCTTGGCATCCGCCTGAAACACTGTGGAGATGATTTTGGGTTTCACATGCACATTTGGCTTCCAAAAAATCAATGGCACTGTCCAGCATCAGATAGAGGGGATAGGTATAACAAAGCAAATGGGGCAGGCATCGGGATGCAAATGTGTTTGCTACACAGAGTAACTTTCACGTATGATTTCCCTCAGATGGAACACCTTTCTCCAAAACAGCTCTCATGGTTTGCCATATGCTTCTCTGCTGCCAGCTGTCACCACATCTATTGCACATTCAGGCTTTCATTTTAAATGGGCTGTAAAGAAAGAGAGGATGAGGATCCCTAAAACATCACAGGTTATAAAACTCAAGTGAGATGGAAGTCCTGGGAAGGCTGTATTGAGTATGGTAGTATAATATAGGCACTGAACAGTTTATCTAGAAAATCAGGTATCAGTCACATTTTATCCACAAAACTTTAGTTCATAAGTACTAATGTTGCAAGATTTCTCTGAAGATTTAGTTCTTCTCGAAACCTGTAAATTAGTCTCACGTACTGGAAAACAAACCATGGAACAGATAGCACTCATAGGTTGGTTTTAACAATATTGTTGTATTCAAAATAAAAAATATATCTAAATTAAATTTTTTCATTGGAATTTAAATGACACTGCACCCAATAACTGAATTAAAATTAATTTCTAAATTTAATAATTTTGTATATCACCACATATGGGCAAAATACATTATTTATTTTATATACTATGTAGCTAGACATCTGCAGACAGATCTGGAATTTTACTTATGAAATTAAACGTGTTTCTTCCAAAGAACACTGAGATCTATCCAGTGGGGGTCAGTCGCATTAAGGCAAGATTCTAACACCTATTCTCAGGCCTCTGTGGCTATTTAGAAAGCACAGCTGACATGCTCCCTGCAAGACTGAATTCACAAGTAAGTCAATTATGCAAAGCAAAGTCTCTGCCATCACTGTAGATGTGTCAGTTGCAAATGAGATGAGAATTAGTATTTTAAGAACAAGATGCTACCACTAAACAATTACAAAATGAAATATCACAGCCTGTTTTCAACCCCATTTGAAAGACTTTTCACATACCAGCTGGTGCTGAAAGGGCCACTTTGCATTTGCTCAGACAAAGATACTCTGGCTCTGAAAATCTCTAATGGAAGAACCAAGGGGATACGAATAAGGCTCTCTGGCACAACACTGGAAAGAAGCCCTGTAAGTCCCCTAACAGATATAAAGCATCAAAACAGCCAGATGCTTGCAGTAAGGAAAAATAAAACAAGCCCAGCTGATGACCGATGCAGAGACTGCTTCATTCTCCTCGGCAGCTGCTCTGGCTGTGAGGAAGTTGGTTGTTAATTCCCAGCTGCACGTGCCACAGGCAGCTGAAGCCAGCGACAGCAGATGCCTCCCAGCAAGCGCTGAATGACTGCATAAAACCTGCCTGAGAAGCCTCCTAATGGGGACACTTCCCTGTAAAACTCTGTTGTGAAAGGTTGAGAGCATTTTTAGAGGCCCGCAAGGTAAGTTAGCCTCTACACAGGTAAAGTCCTGTTTAGTTTCACAGGAACAAGCTTTTCCCTTGACTCTTTCCCAATTTAGTCCTCTCATTTGGTTTAACAACAATCAGTCAGGCCTGACATGCCAAGTCTTCTCTTCCAGCACTAAAAAGTTTCATCGGGTTTTTCTGTTTATCTTGTTGGGGCTTTGTTTTTGTTTTGGTTATTAATTATTTTTAAAGAAAGGAAGCAGATATAAATACTATCAAAGGAAACAGCTGCTGGGACTGGTGTTGAGGAGAGACACTAGTCTATGGGCAGGCTGGTTTTAGGGTGTCCAGGACCGAGAAGTAAGAACATGGGTACCCCCAAAGGGAGGGACAGGACCCTCATAACTTCATTTAATTCAGAGTAGTTAACACTGTCTTCCTGCTCTTCATTTGAAGAAGAAATAAGATTAAAATAAGGAAAATCACTCCCAGCTGGCACTCACAGAAGGTAACAGAAGATCAGACATCAATAGGCAACAGGTGGTTTATATTTGAAAATATCCCAACAGGTTACAACTTATTATTATTAAACAGGTTACTGCAAGAGTGAGGCATAGCTTCAGAAGATAAAAAGATACCTGTTTATCTTCTTGAGGATCAGTCTCCCCTTTGCTGGAATCAGAATTTGTGTCATCATCTTCATCAGAACTGTTCATGATATCTTCTTCATCTGACTGAATATCTCCCATTACCACATTGGGATGATCATGGTGTTCTTCTAAGGACCTAATATTAAAATATATACATCATCCTTCATTTATATAAAGAGCTTTCTGTTTCACTCCACAATAAGTTATCTACTTGGTATCAGAGACCCTGAAAACAGCAGTGGGTAGTCTGAAGATTACAACAGTTGGAGGCTTTTCCACAGTGGACTCATAATTCTGCAACATTTTATTTATGCTAGTATTGATACAATGCTCATTGACAGCAAGCAAAAGCCACAGTACCTTTGGAGTATTTATATTATTCATGTCCATCAGAGCTTGCCTAACAACAAAGTCCAATAAACCTATTCCCTTATTGCTATGCACGTGTATAGAGCAACATTTGTACTGTGAGGCAGGATAATGAAAGATCATAGCCGTTTTGCTATCCTCTATCTCACAGCAGCAGGTCTTGTTCCAGAGATGGTACTCACACTGGAGCTTTCTGTGTGACCTTCTACATGCATGTATACATACAGGCCTGTTTCTCAATGCATATGCTAAGCAACTGCATCAGTGATGGCAGTCTCACAACTATTTTGTCCAACAATCCTTCTTAAAAGCAGGAAAGCAGAATCTTTTGCGATTAAGAATGGCCATCCCCCAGAAACAGACACCTTTTGGATAGCTGTCAAAGCTATAAAACATAACCTTGTTCTGCTGCTATACAATCATTATAGAGGTCTCTTTTTATTAGCTTCAGCTGTATTTGCAATACAGGAATTGCATGAGACAGGTACACAATCTCCTTCCTCTAACTAGTCTTGACAACTTCAGAAGAGATTTAAGAAATGCAATCTATAAGAAAATAAAAAAGGTGGTAAGGAAAGATAGATAGGAAAACAGACAAGAGGAAACACCCTTAAGTATTTGAAAGGTTACATGGAAACACAGCAAATCTCTGGGCTCCAACTTTTAATCCTTAAAAATATCTAATAATTTCCAATTACACTAAAGCTATCTAAAAATCACAATCTGTGTTCAAAGTCTGCAAAAAGATGCTGGGATGCCACAGATTTATTTTGACACAAGCCAAAACTGATTACGTATCCTGCAAAACAAAAAGCAAATCCAGGAACCCTTGTCCACGAGCTGCTGCAGCCAGCAGAGATCTCACTGTGCTGACCAACACCTAATTTTGCACAGCCAACAACTGCCAGGGCTACACACTTCTCCATATACCTGGCCCTCTGCCTCCCAAAGCAAGGCATAGTTACGACTGTTTTTTTCCTTGGTTTGAATCAGAGGAAAGCAGGGATGGAGGGTAACTATTGAGACTTGCCACCTCTATCTGTGATAGCTACCAGAAAGAAAACCTGTCACCATGGATCCCACGGAAGGTGTCTGCCAGCAATCTGGAAAACAGAAGTACTCCTCAGGGCTTGGGTTCAGTACTGGGACTGGTGCTGTAAACAGGTTTGTCAGTGACATGGGCAGTGGGACTGAGGGCACCCTCAGCAAGAGCACTCAGCAGGTCAAGGAAGGGGATTCTGCTGCAGCAAAGTGTTTATTACTCAGTGCTCAAAGTAGAGTTAAAAAGAAACAAACCAACACAAAAATGCTGATCACAAATAGAAATATATTTGGAGAAAATGATTAGCTGGCCTGTGGACAGACCTTGGTCAGCCATGAAGACATAGAAAAGATTAAAATAACTTGGTTCTATTAGGACAACACAGGAAGGACTTGGGAAACTCCCAAGCAGTTACTGTCTCCCAGAACCAAACGGAGGGGGGGATGGGGGGGGAAGGAAGGCGACTGTAAGGTCATCACCAAGTTCAACAGGGTCCGGAGCCAAGACTGCAGCACCCTGGGTGCAGAGAGACACCCCTTCATGTGGGCTTAGGAATTATCAGCTTCCTGCAGGAAGACAGCAGCCACCAGAGAAATGAGTGCTGATGACAACAGCATATAGTGTATGCCAGGGACAGTTCCCACAGAGTCTCCAGGATTTTCAGGAAGGCAAAAAAAGCAGCTTTTACTGGAGCTTTCCCTGGAATCATGCTAGCACAGGAAACTAAGATTTCTGCAGTTATTCATTAACTTCAGCAATTCAGAAAACTCCTTGTCTAATTTATATAAGTCATAGTCAGCTAAGAATATTTATTTTAGCAGATGCCATCTCATATTCTTTTATTATGACAAACATCTTTATTACATCAGTAGCATGACATGAGGTAGATAGTCAAAACAAGCTTTAGTTAGAACCTGCAACAGAAATTAGTGCTGTTCCTTCCTTTACTAAATTACTCAGCTTTACCATCTACATCTGTCACTAATCAATCTCTGACCAAGGGTATTTTTCCCCCACTGCAAAATATATTAAGTGCTTTATCTCTGACCATACTGGAATACGCTATTTAGTCCATTATTCATTAATGTCTATTTTTGTTACTAGACATTTTATTGCCCTTTTTCCTAGCCTTAATATTTGTTTTTAATTGCTGTTTTAATTTCCTTTAACTGAGATTACTTCTCATCAAGAAAACATTGTTTTCACACATGTGACATCCCTGTTCTTTTACCTCAGCATATTCTACTGGATGCTCACTCCCAGACTTTGTTGTCATTTTCCATTTAAACTTTTCAGGGCAGCTGTGCCAAAACTCAGAAGTCTTAGAAAATCCACCCTTTTGGAAGTCAGAAACAAGAATATTTCCAGGTGAAGCTGTATTTTACTTACACAAACACAATCCCCTCACCACTGAAGGATGAAGTACAAACTGGCTGGCTTGTGTTGTGTGAAGCATTTTCTAAACGTAAGATTAATCAGTTTATCTAATACAAAGTTTCACAAAAAAAAAAGCCAAACTACAAAAAAATTTAATAATTAACTGGCGATAATTTAGGATGCATAGTAAGTGTCCACAAATGACAGCCACTCACTGTATAAGTTTTTTTTCTTCTTATAAATCACAATGTTTAAGCAGTGGGCTCCTTTTCTGGCCTTTGTGGTGCTTATGCACCTACTATTCATGTAAAGGAAGCTATGGCAGCAGAGAGAACCATGTATAAAATCCTACATACTGTATCTACTCCACTTTTATCCTGTATTTGCTCAGTCCACAGCCCTCCAGTTCTTCCATATGATACATCTTGTTGAGTGTTTTTTTAGTGGTATTTTTAATACTTTTTCCCTTCTTTTCTTTGCTTTTTAAAGAAAAAACACGTTGGATGATTAGATGATTAATGATCAAGAGTCAGTTCACACTCAGCCATTTTCCAGAATCAAACCATCCATCAGTTCAGGGATAGGACACAATACTGGTGCCAGGGGTAGATACCTTCCTGGTGGTATCTGCAGCTGTGTCCTCTTCTTCATAGAAACTGGGGACAGAGGTACTGTGTTGATTTGTGTTTATCAGCCACTTGCTGAAGAACACGCAATTCTCCTCATACATTACACCTTAACCTTGTATGGTAAATGCTACACCTTTTCTGGTGAAACAGAAAGCAGTTTCATATTTACTGATTACTCTTTTCTGTACTTTTACCCCTGAAGTCATCTATAGCATAAGTGTACGTAAGGTTCTCTTAAAGTTATCTCTGGATAAAGTGAAATCCCTTGCACTTTACCTGCTTTGGAAATAGCAGTAAATCTTCAAATACACAGTCTTTTCTAACACGTATTAATCCCCCTTTTCCAAAATACCACAAGCATACAGTAAGGCTTATTTTAAGCGGCTCTTCTGAGAGGTATTTTGGGGATACTGTGAACTGTCTCTATCTTGTTCCCTCTTCATCCTGATTCTTTGTCCTACCCACAGCAATACCAATAGAAACTTCTGCATTATCAGTCATGTGAAACACCAGCCCTGCCAACTCACTGTGCTGTGCACTGAGTAAGAACATCTTGCCATATCTCGTGAGCAAGTTATCTAAATATAGATGTGGGGCTTTTTTATTTGACACGTAAAATGAAGGAACCATTAGTTTGCCTTGGAATCAGCAGCTTATGGGATGATGCATATATGTTGTTCTGTATTTCCCTATTGCAATAGTAAAATAGTAATGAAATAAAGCATTGGTCCTAGCAAGACATACAGCAAGATAAACTGTCAAAACTTTAAAATTGCCATCAGACTATTACCACTGGGAATCAGCATAAAAACTACTTATTGCCTTCAAGAGGTGACCAAGACTAGTTCAGACTAGTTTATTTGTCTTATTATAGAGGCTTCAAATACACCTTTGGCTTCATTTTCAGACACTGTTGATTAGACCCTGCATACGGCACTAGCTGGAAGTCACAATTAACATTTCACTCTCAGTTTCCAACTCCTTTAGAAGGCAAATAGTATTTTAAGGCTGACTGAGATAATTCAGAAAGATTATCTGCCATGGAATGCTCCAATATTAACTATTTTACAGTATATTGGAATGACTTCAAGTGTTAGCATCACCCTAACTACTAAAAAGCAATTTTCCACAGCTCCAAAGTATTTGCTAAAATAGATTCATCCACGCTACTGCTTTACACGAATTTCCTTGTGATCTTCATTATTTTTAGATTTTTTTCCTACTTTCAGCATGTAATAAAAATATGTAGGAATGCTGAATGAACAGAGCTTTGCACACAACATTCTGCTAAACTCTTCATTTCTCATCCTTTTGTTGTTTTAAAAGCAGTCTCCGGTATACTCTGCTTTATCCTTCTGTCTCTTCCTCCAGTATTTTATTGTGTGTTTTTGGTGGGTGTTTAATGTTTGCTTGTTTATTTTAAAAGCAATCCTCCAACATACAGGCAAAATTACAAACTGAAGTTCCTACCCAGCTAAAAAAATACACACCAGAACTTCAGAGAGCAATTAAACATGCCCTACTATAATATTTCATCTCAAATCCTTTTCATATCATTTCTCAATCTTTTCACAGCTGCTTGAATGTCATTTTTCCCCAGAGAGCAAGCAACTATTATTAGTGCTTATCCATTTTCATTTTTAACATCACCATTCCCGGCAATCAATTTTAGTAATTAAGGCATATTCAGCTGCTGGTTTTTTAAGACCTTAAAGCACACTGGTTCTCTGTGAAGGCAGTAGCTTTTAACATTGTTATTTTTTTCATGGCCCCTCATACTCCCAATAGCTGTAGGCATACCTCACTACCTGATTCCCTCCGTGAACCCTAGTTGTACACTTCTGGGAAAATGCAATGGTAAAAGACCTAAAGAAACAAAATGTTCTATGGAATCTTTTCTGTTTGGTACTATCTAAATTCAGAATCTCTTTCAAGGAAGGACTGTCAATATAGAACTTGAATTAATATCCCAAAACAATTTTGGAAGTAATTCCCTGATTTGGGTGCTCAAACAACAAAAGATGCTCCTGGGAAGTCAAAGCAAAAGTGAAATTAATGCTTGGTTAATAAGCCTTTTGTTTTGTTTAGTGAATTTCTTCTGCTTTTATTTAATGCTTCTTTTTAAAGACAGCCCAGTCTTTATTACTTAATTACTGCATGTTTTTGGAAAAAGAAAATCAGTTCTAGAAAGCAAGCATACTTGACAAAGCACTAAGATAATAAAGGATGCCAACCAAGATCATGAGTGAGCTCCTATGGAAGGTTTAAGGAAATCCATAAAGAGATCAGCAATACATAAAGGCATCAATTACTGCACTTTCTGGATGAGTTACATTTTGCTGCAATACCTTCCCTCCACAACCAGCCTGAAGAAGTCAACACCAGCACATCTCCTGTCACAAACCAGTCTAGAAAGCATAAAGATCAATTTCATATCACTCTAGATGCACCTGGAGCTTTATATTCATCTCTCATTTGAACTTCGGATTCTCTGACAGCAGTGGCTGTTTACCATTAGAGCTAAAAATATTCCATCCCTTGTTGTTGTCTTCATGTCCCCCTGCTTTTCATTTCTCCTTCAGGCACACTGGACCATGAAGCAGCAAATGAAGATGAAATGCAACCCAGGCCAGGGGGATTACTTCTCCGAATTCTTTCTACAGCATCAGTCACCTTTCTGGTTTAACGAGAGACTCACAGATGAAAAAAGCTGAAGCTGAGATCACATCTCTCTTCTCTAGGTGTAGTGGACAGTGTGAGAAAGGCTGGTGGATGCTGCTGCGTCTCTTGCAGCGCTGATGTGGCTGCCAGCACTGGAGACTGGTTGCCTTATTGCAGCCAAGCTGCTTGGGCTTCAACTTCTCTGCCAAAAATGGTGCCTTTTCACAGCAAGAGAGCAAGATAGCAAGGTGCCCTCTCAAATATGATTTTACACAATAGCACTAACATTATGCCATTTATTCTTCCGCTGTAAGAAGTCAATCATCTTAATAAGTTCTTATTATTACAACTAATACCAAGAAAAAAGGCAACCAGACATGAATTTTTATTGGTGTGATCCCAAGGAACATGACAATTGATTTTGATCTTCTTTTTCCTTATATCTTTTAAGACTACCTAAAACAGATCATGCCCTGTGAGATTCATTACTTATTTCTGCAAGCAATCCTCCCACAGGTGGCATAGCAAGGAATAAAACAGACCTCTACAATGGTCTTTAAAATAAAAAGCACCACAAAACAAGGGGCAAACAAACTAAACCAATGAATCCATGACTATTTGCATCGCTTAGAACTGTTATGCTATATTCTCTCCAGGCTGGTTAGGGAATTTTAAGGATTCAATTACAAATATAAACACTCCTCAAGAATCACAGCTAGAAAACAGAAACGACTAGCATCCAGCTGAGCAACTAAAATATTTTGTGCACTCCAGGTTCCCTTTTCAAATTTCAATTTAAAGACTTCAAGAATTGAAACAGAATTATTTTAAACAATATCATATGTACTGTATGCACTCATTTGTGTCTACCTTTTTTACAGAAAGCCAGGATCCTTGATGACAGAAATACACTATCAGAAGAGAAGCTCAACACAATCTATTTGAAATGGATTTTCATTCAGAGCTGCTTGCACTTTGAAAGTTGTCTGCTGCCTCCTGGGAAAGTTGGCTGGCTGCTGAGAGAGGTCATGTGGGAATGCCAGGAGTTTGCTCTTGTCAGAAGAAACACCAAGTACTACTGTCTTTGTCCCAGTCCTTACCTCTGGCTCTCACTGGTTACACCTGGGACTTCTGTGCAAGGAGGGTATCACAAACACTGCTAGAGCTGCCACCACATTTAGCCTGTTAGATCATGCCACTGGCAGCTCCTTCTATACCTAGCTGAGCATGTTGCAAACTTCTGCACCTGACTTGCTTGAATCAAGTCATCCCAGCATTTGCAGGCAGCAGCATTCAGTTTAGCATTTGTTATCCTCAGGTCGAAGACAGCACATACTACTTTCATCAAGGAGATGAAAGAAAAATACAGCTGACTCACATTCTAAGCAAAAGAAAAAAAAAGGCAAAGGCAGCACATTTTTCATTTGTGCTTCACATCAAAAAAAGGTACAAAATTTATTAAGAAATCCATTCTGTCAGTCACACACTATGATCAATACAGTCATGCCCATATTTCCATAGCACAATCTTAAAAAGCACAGTTTAAAAAAAGGTGCAAACAGATCTCAAATTATCTCCTTATTTAGCTGTGATTTGCAAACATGAGGTCCTGAGGCCAGAGGCACCCAAGGATGGCTCACCACAGGCAGCCTCCCATGCTCACCCAAGTCATCTTCAGTGAGACCGTTTGTTGACAATTCCTCAGTTCCTTGGAAAGTTCAACATAAACACACATGCATGCTTCAGATGTTTCTACACTCACCACAGCAAAGCCACATTAAAAAAGAAAAGGGTAAGAAAGAGAGAGGTCTCGGTTTAAAAGTCTGCAAGAAAACTGGTGCCCACAGTGGGACAGCCTGGTTCCTGAACAGCGTGGCACAGCTGACACTGTAACAAGCAGGACAGACACTTAGATTGACAAATAATCATGAATACTAACCAAGATAACAAGTGGGTTTCTATGGAATGTTTAAGAAAACATATAAGGAGATAACTGATCAGCAAGATTAGTTAAGGCACCAATTATTTCACTTTTTGGATGAATTATATTTTGCTGCAATACCTTTCCTCCACACTCAGCCTGAAGAAGTCAACAGCAGCACATTTCCTTTCACAAGCCAGTCTAGAAAGCATAAAGATGAATTCCATATGACTCCAGATGCACCTGGAACCTAACCCATCATAAATTCAGAACTGTCACCTGAACTTCAGATCTTCTGAACAACAGTGACTGTCTACCATTAGAGCTATAAAATCCCCTCCCTCATTGTCTTTATGTCCCCTCGCTTTTCCCTTCTCCTTTGGGCATATTGGACCATGAAGCAAAAAAAGAGTGGAATGCAGCCTAGGCCAGGACTCTTACTCATCTTACCCAGCCCAGCAAAGGTGCCAAAAGGAGATGATGGCAATGTAGTAGAATATGATCCAGGAGCACACAATAGGACAGTCTCGAGCACTGGTACTGGAACGTGAAATAATGTGGCAAAACCTAGGGATTTAAACCCTTGGCTGGAAGCATGTAAATGCAAAGGGGTTCCTGCACTGGTGCTTTGTGTCACCACCAAAAACTGTGAGGGATTACATGTTTCCCAGAGTAAGTAAACAAAATTTACAGTCATGAGCATACTTTGCAGCATGATTTTAGAAAGCACAGTTTAAAAAGGTGTAACTAGCTCTCAAATTATCTCCTTACAGAGATTTATAGTAGAATTTAGAGCTTTTTGCCTTCCCATATCATTAATTCTTATTTCATAAGGGAGAGTTGCATTGTTCATGGGCAAGACCTTTGGAAGGAGCTCCTGACAAAAACAATATAAAAAAGGACCAGAAAGATACTGCACCCATTCACAATCAGGACCTCTTATTCTGACTTCTCTCAATTCACAAAACAGACCCTAGTGGGATGAAGTAGATTGGGAAAGGACAGCAGGATCAGAAGAAAAACAACACTTCGTTTTCTAGTCTCACAAAAAAAGGAAAAAACACAACAGAACTCTAGCACACATTAAATAGACTTCTGGAAAACTGTAATATAAATGTAACAAAAAATGTCAAAACAAATGTATCAAATAGGAAACGGAAAACTCACACCACGTGAGAACAAAACTTCCTGCTAATACCCATTTCAAATAAAAGTGACCTTACCCTGCCAGAGCTACCATGACATTTCAACATCATGAAATGAGCTGCTTCTGCTCACTACAATCAGAGTTAATGCAAGGCCCTACCCAGTATCTTCTGTATTGACTCAGCATTAGTTTTATGATTTTTACATGACTATTCCTGAATCAGGGCTCCAATATGTCTCTTCAAACAGTTGCTCACTCACTTTAAAAATAATGCACATCCTATTGCACTCAGGTTTTTTACATACCA
The DNA here is from genome assembly GCA_013400495.1 of Nicator chloris. Lineage (NCBI taxonomy): Eukaryota > Metazoa > Chordata > Aves > Passeriformes > Pycnonotidae > Nicator > Nicator chloris. The sequence continues at coordinate 45,405 of WAAE01019367.1, read as the reverse complement.
GATATCAAGAAGATGACAAAAGAAAGCTGACTAACAGATTACTCAAAAGGTAGTGACCTAGATCTGAAATAAAAATGGAGTGGCTTAGTTCCTAAACACACAACTCTCTGCATGCATGGGAGCTGATGCAGCTTCCTGGACAGTATGTCAGAAAAGAGAGGATGAAATAGTTTGGTCAAGAGCAACACAGACTAAGAATAAAGAATAACTGAGCTGCTTGCAAGATTAGACTTGTGCTCTCTCTTCCTCTAATCTTTTGCACAAACTAGAAGAAGAATGGGATTTCGACACTTTTTATAAACTTTTCAGCTCATTTAAAAATCTGTACAGAACAGCCCACCTCCACAAACACCACTGGGAAAAAAAGAACAAAAAAACCAAGTGAACTCTGAGCAGTCGAAATCACTGAGCCATAATGCCCAGGTTGTAGCTTTCAAAATGGTAGCTTTGGTAAAACTACCTTTATTTATTTATATGCATCTCAAAGATTTCTTTAGTCTTCTGCTTGAGTAGAACAGTTTTTCATAAGCACAAGATATTTTAAAGAAAAATTAAAAGTTGTGCAAACCTTATGTTTCTAAATTAACATTTAGATTCTAGCATCTGAAACAAAGCCAGCATTTCTTTGCCTAAATTTTGTCTGGTGCATTGAAACAACGTAGCTCACACTTTTGTACATCTAGTCATTAAAACATCTTTAACTAGGTCAAACAGAAATGTTGGGTAAATGTGGCGTATTAATATTACTGTTGGCATTTAAATAAAAAACTAAGTTAATATTTTGATCACTTTCTTTACATATTTATTTTGTGCAACCCAAAAATCTTACTGTTTTACACATACTATTACATTAGAACGCAGTTGAAGTATCACTGTGCCACAGAGCTCCACAAGCACATTTCCTGAGCTGATGCTGAAAATAACCCACAGGAAAAAGCTGCTGTTGAGCATATAAATGGGTCTTTCATCAATTCTCATATCACATTTGACTCTCCACTCTGCATCTGATGTATTCTCTAGAGCTACATTTTGCTAATTTATACCACGGTCGGCAAAAGGAGATAGAGCGCACAAGTTGGAGGCGGGGGAGAAAGGCCAACATCGGTGAGAAATATGCAGCGTTAACTTAGCCTCCTCCGCCTTTAAGAAAAGGAAATGCATATGAAGAATGCCAAACTTAGGAAAAACGCAAACAGAAGAAAAGAGGAAAGAAAAAGATAAAGCATGGCAGATTAATTTACGAAAGTGCGTGACACTCGAGTTCCTGTTACCCACGACCAGGGGGGTTAGGCAGGAGCCTAAGGGACGCAGCAGCTTTATGCACGGCTTTCCTTCCTTCGGGCTCCCCCACAGCACACTGAGCCAGCCTCCAGCTGAAGCCAAGAGCCAGCGCACTGAGCTGAGGGCAACGTCACCGGAAGGACAAGGACATCCTTGTATTGTACCGGGGGAGCAATGGCAACAGAAGCTTGGACATTTTTGCTGTCTGTGCTGAGCATTTCTTCAGTGGGAAACAAAGGATAGCACAGTTTACCCTCAAAATGGCTCTTTTAATGCATATGGATTGCATGTGCACCAAGGTTAATATGATGTCATTTTCTAGACTGCACAAGACTGTGACCAAAGCAGCCACCAAATCTTTTGGAGAGGAAATGAGGATTCTCCCAGTAGCTGGGCAGTGCTCACAGCAGCACCTGCCTCATCACCACTGCCACCATCTTACTACCTCTTGTACTCACAAGCACATCCAGCCCTAACCATGTAAAATAAAAAGGTAACGTTGAGAATTGAGACCACATCTGTTTTTATGTAGCACTTGTAACACCACCTGATAACTTACGAGACTTTCATTATTGCACATCCAAATCTGTCAGAAGTTTTCCTGGCCGTGCCAGACTTCTTTCACCCACCTCTTGCTTTTACCAAAATCAAGAGGAAGCCCTTGAAAAGAGGGATGAAACAAATATCAAAGACAAAAATTGTTTTTCATTACCATCTTGGGGATCTTCATAATTATTTGCATGTCTTAATACATTTTAAATCTTCTCATGACTGGATTGTACACCAGAATAACAGTATTGGAAAAAAGTAGTTTTCTGCAACTTCTTTCACTCATTGAAGAGGGAGATAATCAGACTTCAGAATCTCTCTCACTGTCAAAACAGATTAAATCAATACATCTCAAAAACATATTTGCATGACAATGTGTCAGGATTCTAAAAATGTTCCTACTTATTCTGATTTTAAAAAATCTTAAAAAGAGGGGGAGGCAACAGGGGAGAATATTAGCATAGTTTTCTACCAGCTTGCATTAGAAGATTTGAGTATTTTTCCAGAGTGCCTATTTTCTTCTTACAGTATATGCATTTTATTTCACGTTGTATAGCAGACTAAACGGTAAATCTGTATAATTGAAAGACACTCCCGTGCTAAGGAAAACTTCTCTTACTGGAAAAGCAGACTATGGAGACATTGACTCACATAAAGTTTCTTGAAAGAAAGGAAAGAAAACCCAAAACAGCCCATATGCTCTCCTGAGTAAAAAAGTTAACTGCAAGTCTCCCATATAGTGACAAGCCCTCAGAGCGGGAAGAGGCCTCCCTGCTGCACCAGGACTGAGAAAAGGAGGGAGGGGAAAAGAAAGGCAGGCTCAAGGAAGCACAACACAAAAAGAAAGCCAGTGATAACATATGACCAAGGATAATGAAGCCTGATAGGAAACCTAAATAGCCTATTATCAAAGCTGTTTCATTAAAACCTGATGGACAATTGCAGAGAAAGGATTTTATGTACAACTAAGGGTGGCAGAAGGCAGCTAGACACAGAAGAGAGATTGGAAGACAAGGCAAAACTGCAGAGCTGATGGAGAAGGAGGAACTGACATTCTTCAGATCAGAAAACAATCTTTGAGAAACAGATGAAATAAAAAAAACCCACCTACATACTTGACCTCTACTTATCAGGAAGTGACATCCTTCCAAAAACATTCAATAAAAGGAAGACATGGGTATAACACGTCCAATACCTAAAATGTATTTTGTGCATCCAAATCTCAGCATAAGGGTTTGAACTTGCAGTATTCTAAATGCTCTTAAGATCTTATGGTCTTTTATTAATTTAGTGTTTCTGAATGGGAATTTCGCAATTGCAAAAAAAAAAATCCCAAAAAACACACAAAACCCCCCCCAAACACACAAAAACATACAAAAAACCCACCACAACATCAAAGAGGAATATGTATCAAAGAAAAGTGCTTAACCACACAGATTTCAATATGAAATTCAATATTCCTTGAAGGTTTTAATGGACATTTAATTGACCTCTGGGGACTCAGTCCCCAGAACAGAATTAAGTACAGAAAACTAAACTTATATGTTGCAATGACATGCTCATTTCTGGAAAACCAATGGATTATTCTAAATCAGCAGGTGTGGGTAAAATACAAAGTAATATTTGGTTAAACCAACACTGAAATCATAAAGGATTGTTGCCACATGGCACTTCCCACTCCTCCTTTTCTTTCCAAAGAAAAATCCTAGCTGGAAACACAATTACACAGTCATAAATAAATTAGCAGTCATGTACATTTGCAACATCTTCAAGGAACACTGTCAAAAGTAGCCAATAAATACAGTATGCTCTTCCCAGAAGGCTGAAGGAGTAGACTCACTTAACCTAAAATACAAATGTCTTGCCTAGAAAAATGTAATACCAAAAGGAAGGCCAAAAGATCCAAAAAAGTTTAAGTTTCTATTTTCTGTAGCATGACAGATGTTCCAAGGCACATTGATTGTTCCTTTGCATCTTTAGTTCACTGGACAAAGGTACACTCAATGTTACTTTTAGATCCAAAGAAGATTTTGCTGTCCTCCTCAGAATAAAGGTTTGACACTAAAAATATGATAACTAATGCATAAATATTTCTCTTTCATTTGGAATTTTCAAAAGAATGGTGTTACTTTGAAACAACCACTACAACTGCTGGTTTCTGACAACACTAAATGAATTGTGGTACCAGCACAACTGACTTTTCATCTCACTTCTCAGGTCTCCACCATTGTTTTCTCAAAAAAAAACCCCAAAACCCAAAAAAACCCAACATACAAAACCAAGAAAACCCCAAACAAAACAAAACCCAAACCAAACAAACCAACCAAAACCCAAACATACAAAAACTCCCCACAAAACCCAGCAAACCCAGAGAGCTGCATTTCCTGTTGTTATCTGACTGGCAATGATATTTTAAACTTCTTTTACACTTAGCATATGTTCTATCTCACAGCATCTAGTCTTCACTCACTTTGTTGATAGGGTCCTCATAAAAACACAGTCATTTAAATTAACCATTTTAAATTGGCAGTCAAACAGGTAAGCTTGACCAAAATAAACAATCCTTAGACATCATTTCGGAAGACTTCTTTTTTGTATACTGGAAACAAAACATAGACTATCTATCTGCTCCCAAGCTACTGACATTACTTACTTTATTGACAATATTCCCCTGAACTACTTAACAAAAACCAAATCCATTCTGACTCTCAGCAGCAGCACCTGTTCCACCTCAGTGGTTCATACACTGGATCAGGACCCTGACTCTCTTCCTTTTAAAGCCAAGCCTTCTGTCTTCAGTAGAGAGAAGGCTGACATCAAATATCTCAGAAATGAAGTCCTGACAACTGATACCTACCATTAATTACCCAGGCCTGCCATTTGCATTTAATTCCCCTTGGGAAGGCTCAAGCAAACAAAACATAGCTGAATTAAATGTGACATATGAAGTTCAGATAAAAGTGTCAAAAGCTATTACCATTCTCCATTAAAGCATACTGGTTTCACCAGATGGAATTGTGAGGAAATTCTTCTGTAACCACCAAAACATTAAGTACATTATCAAGATTTTATTTCTTCCTCCAGAAAGAAATGTAGCATGACCTAAAGACACCATCGAACTCTTCTGGTAATGGCAAGACTGGCATTCAGACAATACATTGAATGTAGTATTATGACTAGAAGTGTGGGCAATTGGTCTGAATTTCTCAGAAGAACAATCCCATTTGTACATTGGCTTTAATCATAACATAATTTGCTTTGAGATCCCCATTAGCAGTGCATTACAGGAACTTGTGTGCCACGATCTATGAAAAAGAGCTGAGTGCGTGTTCTGACAGGCTGGGGAAAACACGAGAGGCAATTATTTCAATAACAACAGCAGCACTGTTCCTCTAACTGGTTTTATAATACAGCCTGGCCCAGGAAATGATAAAAAGCTCTTACAGAACTATGCAGAAAGGGTAAGACAACATTGATAAGGAAAGCTTCAAAGGATTTGAGATAATACTGGATGGGAAAACTGGAGAAGCTGCCTGCCTGGCCCGTCTGGGCAAGAACCCTTACACCTCCCAAGGCAGAGCCAAAACGAATATTCATCCCTGCTCTCCCAGCAGCACTGATCCAGGTCAAGAGACTACTGCACTGTTGTGTCCCCTTTCTTTTTCCTAGGGATTCCTTTATTCTCTGAAATCTACTGAAGTAACTACATGCATTACTTGTTTCATCAGGTAGTTTTCGACTATTTCATTCAATTTAAAATAAACACATAAATGGCTCTAGTTCTGGTTTTCTATGTGTGCTTTTTTAAAAAAACACAACACAAACCCAGCTGTGCCAAGGACATCCAACTTAGGGAGCAGCTTGAAGTGTAGATGTGCCAGAGAGACCACTTAAACCCTTATATCACCATCAGTACTGGGGAAGGTTTGTATGGAGAGGGAATAAATCTCATACATTTAGCCAGATAATAAAATGAGAAAACTTCACTTCAGAAGCAACTGCAATCTCACATCTACTATGCTTCATACAGCAAAACTATCCTCTTCCTAAAGCAGACAGATATTCACCTGTATTCAGAACAAAACAACACAAACTAAAACGAGTCACAAAACCCCATGAAATGCATCCTTATTCAAGTTTGGTCTCACCCTTCTTAGGCACACCAAATTGAGGGCATACCAAGAGAGCATGGTCAGAATCCCTGAAAGATGCTCCAAGGTTAGACTTAAGGAAAAAGCCTTACATAAAATACACTCTGTCAGGAACTTAAAGTATACCAAAGAAAACTAAGAAACACCCTACTGTAAACTATAAATATACTCAACAACCACTTGAATAAATGTACCAGTACCTAGCCCATAACTAGAAATACTACTCTCCATGATAAGGTTTCATGCTTTCTAACAAACAGACCCATGTTGATAATATTAGCTATAAAACAATTATCATAGGATGCCCCTTAAAATATTTGTCTCTTCCTATGTGAGAGAACAGAGATTCTTTGAAGCATGTGTTTGCTACACACACATCCAAAATGAAACAAAGCTTAGTAACTCTCAGTGAAAAATGAAGTTAAATGTGACTATCTAGAAGCTAATTCATTTATTCTTGTTGTTGTGCATATGTTCTCAATAGTGTGAAGAAGTTTGCTGGGGACTTTGAAATATACAGGCTGCATATTTCATTCAAATCCTTATTGCTGGTTTGAGATAAATCTTTAGGATCTATCCATAAGACAAACTGATCAGCTGAAGTAAGGAAATTGCACGATACCATATTGGGACAAAGCAATGCTTTACCTGTCACCACACTGACAAGAAACACTAAGTGATGCTGTTTAGGGAGAGAACATGAGTCTGGCCACTCTCTGCAGCCCATTTCTCTTCTCAGCATCCATCACAGCAACATAAATATTAAAAGATCTATTCCTGCCTATTCCATTCAGCAACCATTTTGGACACAGAATCACAGAATCATTAAGGTTGGAAAATACCTCAGACATCATTCAGTCCAACTGTTAAATCAGCACTGCCACATTCATCACTAAACCATGTCCCTAAGTGCCACAGGCAGACATTTCTTGAACACTTCCAGGGACAGTGATTTCACCACTTCCCTCAGCAGCCTATGCCAATGCCTGACAGCCCACCCTTTCAGTGAATAAATTTTTCCTAATATCAAATCTAAACCTCCCCAGGGCAAATGAAGGCTGTTTCCACATATCTGTGAACCTGTCCAATCCCTTCTTCAATCTGCTGATACTATCTATCTATCTCCACCACCTCCTGAGCTAAAGAAACACAGTAGCAACCTGCAGAGTTACGAAACCTCGTCACACTAATATTCTATGAGTCACACAGCAACTGTGCACCACAATCACCTTTGCTTGGAGCACAGGCAGATACAGAAAACTCACTGTATTTAGAGAGGCAGTAGCTTCTGTTATACCCGAAAAGGCTTTCCAGACCTGATGAAGAATTTGCATAACCAAAAGCTTGTCTGCTTTTCCCAGCTCTATCAACTGATCTAAAAATATAATCATTCCCCCTACAAACCTAGCAGCTATGCACTCTCTGGATAGTTATTCCAGTTTATCGTGAGACTGGTAAGGTTCATTCCTCCCCATTGAAGTATTCTTAGATACAAATACATGACTGTATCTGATTTGCTTTAATTAAACTTGAAAACGTTTCCCAAATTTTGAGGAATATATAAGGAATAACGAGCTTACTTTTCCTCTTGACTCACTGCCAAGCGCAAGCAGTTTTCAAACCAACAAAAGCCTACAGAAAGATATACAGGAACGACTGTCCTGCTGACATTTAACAAAAGAGGTACAGCCTCTCAAGTTATCATTTAAAGATCTTTACAACCAACAGAGTTACAATGCAGCTTTTTAACCTCCTTTTCTCTTTATTTTACCTGTCAAGTCTCCAACGCCTACTTGTAGCTTCACAAGGCTCCTCAACTTCATAGAAGTCAGTGCTCTGGTCTTCCATGCTGCTGGAGTTCTGCCATTCAGAGCAGAGATTTCTCCTAGCACCCATAGCAAAAGGCAAGTTCTCATACTCAGGTATTTCCTCATAGTGACGCACATTCTCGTACTCTGGATCACAAATGCTGGTTACAGAATTCAAAGGCATTTGGGACAAATTCTCTCCCAAAAGTCCATGTCTTTCTAAAGACTCCAGCCTTTGGTTATTTCGCATCTCAGGCTGACTTCTGTTTCTTTGCCTCTTCTTCTGTAATGCTAGACTATTTATTTCTAAGGAATGCACCTTGGCAGATTTAGCTTTCCTTTCACTGCCTACAGACCCTATATTCCTGTTGTTATTTCCATACCCATCCCCATTGGAAAGGCTGGCAATAGGACTCTCCACTGACTGGCTGCCTTTAGACAGAAATTTTTGGAAGTCACTTTTCTTTAAACAAACCGACAATTTCATGTTCAGAAGCTTTTTCAAGCTATTTTTCTTGTGATGGTCTTTGCAGGGCTTGTCTGTCCTGTCCATGTCCACAGCAGACAGAGACTTGGCCCTAGGCTTTGTCACCACAGTCAAGTGACTGAAGCTGGTAGCAGTTTTTAATGATTCAGAATTTCCTGAAAACGGAAGAATAGGATGAGGTAACTTCCAGACAGGTTTTTCAGAAGAACGTTTGGGTATGTCACAGGATGAAAGTGCATCCTGCTCCTTGGCTCGTGGATGTGCAAAGCAAGATCCTTCTAGAAGGCTGGTTGATTTGTCCTCACTGGAGGTGTAAGAACTTTTGTCCACAAGCTCTGCTGATGCAGCTTTTTTTAGCAGACCAGCAGCTGGAAGGCCATGCCTCTGTGGTTTCTTAGGAATAACTTTTGGGGAACTCTCATCCTTTATTTTAACTTCTTTATTTTCCAAATGTTGTGGGGAAACACGGAGGCTGTTGGAAGCAGATAAGTGCTGACTGCTTGCCAATTTGAGCTGCTTTGGCAAACTCATGGACAGCGTATCACACCTGACAAAGTCAGTCCTTTTGCCCGCAGCATCAGGCATACTGGTGTCATCTGTTATCTCATCCATGGAGTTATGATCTGCATTTAAAGAAGATTCAACATGTCTCACCAAATCAGGACTTCCATGTGAAAGCTGAGGCAAAAGATTTTGTGAAATTGACTCTTTCACAGCAGGCTCTTTTACCTGAGGCATTTTTTCTGCGTTGCTTTGAGTTACCTCACATTTTTCAGGATGAAACACTTCTGCATCATTGTTATAACAAACACTTTGACCAAGGACGTTAATTCTTGCTGGCTTTTTTAAGCTTTGGTCCACAACATCATAAGAATCTTTCTCTGAAATAGATGATTCCTTTGTTCCCTCTCCTGTGCTGTCTATGCCATCCTGACGGACCAGACATGCAGCACGTGGCTTTCTTGGCTTAGGGACAGGAAGCACTTTGGAGCTCAAGACTGAGGATGTTTCAGGGGAGGTTTTATCGGCATCTGCTTTCATCCCTACTTCACCTGAAAACATCCTATTACTACTTAAATTTTCATTCTCTAGAGCTTCCTTGTCCAATGGGGAAGAACAACTGTGATTATTTTCAGTCAAACTAGGACAAATTTCAGACATCTGAAACTCATCAGCAATAATCTTACCATCAGGATTTTGTTGCTTCCCTTTAGGTACCTCAGAAGATGACGAAGACTGTACAAGTTCCATAAACTCTATTTTAACATTATTCTTGGAACTGCTGCCATCCCCTTTGTCAAATTTGTCTGCATACCTGTGCCTCACAGGACTGCTGTTAGGAAATACACCATGAGTTAGGACATCCTTAAGTTTCTCTTCCAAAATGCTGGCTTTCAAAACCACCTGACTTCTACTTGCCAATTTTTCATTGTGACTATCCCCCAGAGATAGTGCATTTCTTTCACCAAGCTTGATGTTCTCTAAGGTGTCAAAGTGCTCAAGAATGATCTGAGTTTTACAGGTGTTCTCTCCATTTCCAAGTTTACGAAGGCATTCAAATTTGCAAGGTGACACAGGTAGAATATATGCTGTGTTTCCAGTACTCCCTTCTGAGGTTTCATTTTTATAGTTCAAATGGTCTAGAGTTTGAGAAGAATCTTCCCTGTGCTCCTCAAAGCTTTTTGTGCTTTTTCGTGCAGATGATGGAGGTTTAACTTCCGGGATGGAGGAGCTCTTGAGAACCTTTGGTTTCGGTGCAATTGCTGGCTTGGTTTTCCTTGCTGCTTGTATCCCACCACAAAGTACAATATCAGGCTTCGGTGCAACAGGTGGAGGCGCTGCCTTGTGTCCTAGGACAAATTTTGGTTTGGGGGCCACCGGTGGCTTCTTAATTTCTAGGAAGGATGGAAAACAAAGACTTTAGTCACCATTGCCCACAGAACAACTTCACCTGCAATGCAGTAGTATTAAAAGCTTTGTGACATTTAACTTATGATCTACAAGATCTCAATCTGTATATGGATACATTTTTCTCTTAAAAGCATGCCTTCCTTCCCTAACATCTCTTCTTTACTAGTTGCCTTTCTTTATTTTAATAGGCACATCAAAGAGTGCCAGGGAAGTTTTCAAAGTCTTCTCATAAACAAACAGTTTAACATAATATTAGTACACGTACGCCCCCAGACGCTGAAGTCTGGTGCCAAGAAAAGCAGAGCAGATTCACCCAGTTTTGCAGTTTTAACTGTAATACCATTTTAAAATGTTGCAAGTAGGTTAAGTGCCACATGTATAAGCCACAAAGATAATGGGACAGCCAGAATAGTGACCAGGGTAGTTCAGTCCCTTCCTCCATCACCTTGAGAAATGTGTAACCTAAAATTCCTCATTCCCTTCCTCTCCTCTTTAAACAAAACTGAGATGAATTACTATACCAGTTGCAAAACTGGCATGTCACTACCAACAGGTCAGTTAGTCTGTAGTATGAAGTTAATGCAGTAAGTTGTAGCAAGGCAGTTACCTGTCTATTGTAAAACACTTTTTCTGTGCCTCATACAAAATTACTGTTCCCAACATGTCTGACCTAGTAACAGTCACCACTATTATGAATTATGACCCACTTGGCACAACAAGATGACAAACCCCAGCGAGAGTGTATACCAGTCAGGAAAAGGAGCTCAACTTTGAGATTGTGGAGTTTTGATCCTGTTTGACTGGTTTTGGGGTTTTTTGTTTGCTTGTTTTGTGGTTGCCTTTTTTTAAAGTATGTCTGAAACATTTGAATATTTCAGATTATTTATGACCAATTCATTTCCATATGCTGTAATATTTTCAGATTTCTAAGTGCTTTGAGTGTTTTTTGATATGTGCAAATTTATAAAGTAAACAAGTTTCTCACTGTTTTTGTATTAACTTTGTACTTACTACATTTGTTTCGATCAAGATTTTGGTATACTTTCAGTAAATCATATACATGTTAAATAACACCCTCAAGAAAACACATTAGTTAATGTTTCACATGCAAATAGATAGGGTAGGCCATTGGTTTATTATTCCCTTTGAAATGAGGGTTTGCTGTTTGGTTGTGGTTTACTACCATTATTACTATAGATATGCACTATACCTTAATCTCTAGCCTAGAAATGCAAGAATGAAGTTTCAAAGCTTAGATTTGTTTTGTGGGGATTTGTTTGTTTGAGGAAATCTAGATGGGTTAAAAAAAAAAAAAAAAGGCAGATGCCCACAGCTGCAACTATTCCCCAAACAGCAAGCCACTGCTCTAAGCAGACATCCAGAAACAGTAAAACCATGATTTTCTAGGACATGAATCACTAAATGGTACCCAGACTGTCTCTACCTACACTCAGAATGGCTGCCCTTGCTGCCATTATATTAATGAAGAGATAAATCTCTGATGGCAGAGCCTCTGATGTCTCTGATGGCAGAGACAATTTTTAAGAAATTTTGCAAGTGGAAATCCAGAATTTCTTTCCAAAGGTACAGCTCCCTATAGCCACTGACAACAGTGACTCAACTACCAGTTACTGCCAAGGCTATCCCACCTTCTGCATCCCATCTAAAGGCAGGTTTCCCACACAGAGATGAATCAACAGTTTGCTGGGAAAAAATAAAATTAACCCTTTAGGTAACTACTGATTCTGAACAGCAGAAGAGAGCTGTTCACTCACTTTCAGACAAGTCAACTGCTTATTCAATTGGAATATGAAGTGATGGCAATAAAGGAGCCTGTGTTCCACGGTAAAAAAATGAAGAAGGGATGCCCAGTTTGTCACAGAACACAACACAGTAGTAGACCTGGGCCATGTTCAGTAATATTTACTAAGCTATTAAAGTTCCCTGGAGAACAAGAGAGAGACAGGCTGCTTTGGAACCCTTCCTGATGTCCAAGTGAGAGAAACAGATTGAAAAAGACACAGGAGATTAAACACTGGCTAGGTAAGCAATACCTGTGGATTATTTTTCCCACACACAAACTGAAGTCCATAACCTAGGAAGTTTTTCTCACTATGGTGGGAGCACCTAACATTTTGGACATCACCAAACTAGATTACTCTGCAGGGCTCTTAACTAGTATTTATTAGGGAGCACACCCAGAAGTTATGATGCGACACCATTACCTGAATATAAACTATCAAAATCCCCCATGGTTTTATTAAAACTAAACCATGAAAATGTAAAGAAAAGCAAAGCAAACAGACCAGCTGTTTGTAAGCCAGTGGCAGAAATGTGGGTAATGAAGAGTCTCTTCTGATAGTAAGTGCAATTCAGTGTGATTTCTGAAGCCTACTAGAATTTTTCAAATTATTTCAATATTAAAAAGCATTGAGACAGACCGAAGAGACCAGCAAATTGTGTGGGACAATAAAGACACCACTGTCTGCTTTAAACTGATTGCACATTACATCTAGAGTAGATATGGGTCAATGTATTAACAGGCACATTATAGTCTTGGTATCAATACAGATCTGCAGTCAAGAGCTCCATCAGAAAGGAATGTGATGAAGAGCCCTTTCAAACATAAATGTGACGTGAGAGGAAAGACTCCAAGAAGGGAATGCATACCAGTAGTTTTCCTCAACAAAATATCTTAACGTTTCTGAAGAATAAATGCAATGAACTACTTAGAAAAAAATTACAGCAGCTGACAAGGGTAAAATATGGTAGATTTACATTAGAAATCAAGAATTCAAGTTCAGTTGCTTATAAACTAATTCAATTCATTGTTGGATGAAAAACACAGTTGTAAATAACAGTGCTCTAAAAGGGACAATTTCCCATCCAGAACAGAAAGAAAACTAAGTAGGAGGGAACTGTTATATATAAAGGTTTAAGGAATGACTGGAAGTCATATGAGAATGACTTTGTTAAATGGCAAGCATAAGCAAGGTGAAAACCAATAAATATAATCAAGGAAATGTTATAGAGCAAATGCATGGGGGTAGTTAGTTGTTTGGACAGTGGGCTTTTTCCTGGTGACATATGGAACTAACTATTCACCTACGGACTAAGATGGTTGGTTACGCTTAGGAGAGTAAAAATAGAAGAGAATTTGGAAATCATTGCACATAGTTATTTTATGAGAGCTCCACACAGGTCTGAAGCTAAGCAGTAAATAATCTGATAAGTATAAAAGATGAAGGAAGTTGAAAGTATTTCTGTACACAGCACCTGCTGTGTTATGACTGTTAGTGAAATGCAATGTCACCTTCCAGCAATCTCAGAAATAACTACAGAATCATCCAAGGTCTAAAAATTATGGTTCAAATCCCAAGGAAGCTCATCCTGGTTAATTTAACCAAGAATTTAAAAACTAAGATGGTAATTGAATATATACTTACACACATGTGAAAGGTTTTTGATAAAAGATGGCTCTTGAATAATAAAAAATACCCCACAAATAAACAAAAAACAAGCCACAAAAAACCAAACAACCACCCACCTAACCCCTGATAAGATGCCTTAGCTGATCACTGTGGTTTGATGAGTTCAAACTAGAAACAAAGCTCTAAAATTCTTATGAAACCTAAAGGATAATTAACTACAGAAACATCTCACCTAGTGTTGTGGGGGAGCCACAGGCATTTACAGGCAACTTAAACTCACTTTCTGACACATATAGAATTTTCAGAGGAAACTTTGGACTGGACACTGTATTCTCTAGCCTGTCTTACTCAGGAAATTAGAGAATCACTATGATTTTCCCCACTCCCACCTCCAACCGTAACCCATTTCTCAAAGAGAATCCCTGCCTCCAGGGATTCTAGTAATAAATGCAAATCTAAGAGTTGAAATATAAAATTTTATTTGCATAAACAGATTAAATGTTTAGGAGCCAGAGAAACTGTCAAAGAGATATCCCCCAAACTGTTTGACTATGCAAAGGAAGAAATCCATAAATAAAGTGACTAGCAATGCTGCCATCACCAACAGGAAATCTGCTGCTCACATAGGAACAGCCAATACCATGCTCAGTGCTGAACGGAGAAAAAAAAAAAAGGCACTTAAAAATACCAACACCTAACCCCCTTAGAAAAAGTGGATTTAAAAGGGCATTTTTCTAACAACAAATTGCCATTAGCAGCACCTGTGCACATCAATGCACATGCTCTGTGTCTGACTTCAGGTCACAGCACAGAAAACAGACATTTATCTCTTTGGTGAATTATGTCCTTCAGCACGCTAAGGAAAAAGCAACACCTGTTCTCATCCTGCTGATCTCCTCTGTGATCACCACTTGTTACTGCTTGACTGGTAAGTGCTCCTGTTCTTCATTTGATTTGTTTCAGAGGAGGATGAGAACATCCTGAAGCAACTTCTACTCTCAATCCTTAGACCCTAAAGTGCTGCCCATTTCTGTTCTTCAGATGACAGAATTTGACAACTGAGGACCCCACTTAAAAACACCTGTGTGTCTTCTCCTATTCACTATCATGAGAATGAACAGAAAAGCCAGTAAGATATTGCAATCTTAAGCATTATTATTACACAGCTTTAAGTCCTTCTCAATTTTTTTTTACCTCTTGTTCTCTTCCCTGACGTACATAGGAACAAGGAGAAACAATGATATATGAAGGTGAACTGAGGCAAAAAATCAAATGGCACTACCCTTTCTGCAATAAACCCTACTGTTGCTAAAGAAATGTTTTTTCCCCAGGTAATTTTTATGCTAATACCTTTGAGATCATGTTTACAACTTCCATATTTAGGAACAAGTCATGTTGACTTGCATCTGTCCATGAAAAGGGGACAAATGGTTCTAGACATAAGCTGACACAACTTGATATTCCTTTCCTTACAATGATTCACATGAACAGAGGCTCCCCTCCTGGTACTCAGGATGTCCTATGGGACTGTATCAAGTCACTCAAGAGGTATCCTGGGCAGGATACTGCAGCCTACCCTAAAGCAGTGCCCCTTCTGAACCACAAAACAGTAGGAAGAAAGTAAAACAATAAATCAGTGTGGCATCAGATTTTGACAGCAGCTCAGCCTAAGCTTAAGATAAGGGTACACAATCAAATTACTATGGGGTAAGCAAAGGTGTGAATTTAACAAATCAGCTACTTTATAGAAGCTGGTCATACAAATACTCTTACCTTACTACACCATATATATGGCAGTTTATTCCCTTTCACCCATAAGGTTACATATATTTCACATACTACTTCACAAATCTATTTCACACACAGTAGGAGCAGAAAAGGGCTTCAGTTACCACACAGCAGCTGGCCTAGAGCAAACATATGCATTGGCTTTCTTGTGGCACCTTGTTTACATATGCACACCTTATTCTCAGATATAGCAAATCACATCTGTAGGCTATATATGAAAATGCCATGCCCGGAGGGAATCTTACCAAGAGATCAATGTGCTGTTTTTTCTCACATGAAGGAAAAGCTTGCTTCAACAGCCAATTTGCTGTTCCTGAGACTATTTCTGGCACCAAACACTACAACTCAGTCTCGAAACAAGAAAGCCAATCTGGCTTTTAAAGAACATGTAGGGAGAAAGATAATTACTGCTATGTTTGGGATATGCTGAGAGATTATAGCACTGGCACTCACTACACTGCAGAGAGAAACAGATAAAGTATTTTAAAACTCCTGTTCTCCAACAGTCTAAATTTTAAAGACCCATTACAAGGCTTTTCAGGTCAATTACTTTGTTTTCAAAAAGTTACAAAAAGAAAGTTTCATTAGGTAAACACCTCAAAAAAGTATTGTGAGATCATTAATTTATTTCCTGCAAATGTTTATTTATTTTCTCATTATGGAGAGGCTCTGATTTTCTCAGGTGCCACAATGCTCAAAAGAAACACAAAAAGAGTGAGTCACAACATCCTGGAAGATAACACACGTAGTTTTTAAAGTCCAAGGGAAAACTGTGGTTTCCACGCCACTAGTTTTAGACAACATCCTAATTAAACTGCAGAAGGAAAACATCAATTTCAAAATCTTAGGCTATTCACTGACTTATTGAAATAAAACAGGAAAGTTTGGGATAACTTCAGAGTAAGAACAAGAGATGAATAAACAACCTTTTAAGATCACATGCAGTGACAGAGCTGAGTAACTCTAATGAGACTTGACACATTTGAGGGTTAAAAGGACATTAAACCCTGCAGGCCTCATTTTTTTTCAATCCTTGAAAGCAATGAAGTTTGATTGGAAAAGTCATGTTGATTTTGTTTATTGTGTTCCCGCTATGTTTTTTCCATTTGAACTACATTTCTGACATTAAAATACATTTTTCTCATTTTTGTTGTCAAATCCAATTTCAAGCCTAAGCTATACATTCTGCCCACATTAAATAAGCTCTATAGATTCACATATAAGGATTGTTTCTTCAGCAAGAAATAATAAATGTCAAACTCATAACTCTGAGCTTTTGTTTTTTCCTTTTAAAGGCAAAGCACATACTTGAAGCCAGCAAAATACTTTCAAGCAGAAAATGAGTAAATGGACATTCATTGGCATCATCCATATAGTGTGTATATATAAATATACCTTGTGCAGTGCATGAGAAAGCAATGACAGGAGTATAGCTGTAAGTGAAGATTGAAAGCAACATATTGGTTGATCGCTACAATAAGATAATATTCAAATTATATAGAAGTATTTTTAAAAAGTGCTATAGTTCTTTAGTTCCAACAATTCTAGACTTACATATACATTTTAAAATATGTAAGCAACAGCTGTGGCAGAACTCCATCACAGAATTACGTTCAGCTCTGGACTGAGATGTGACTGAAACAGTTTCGTAGAGGAAATAGAAAAGCTACGCAGCAAATCACTGAATATGCACTGCATTATTTAAAAAGGCAGAAGGTAAGCTGGAGCGAGGTTAAGGCTGGGTTATCAATCTCAGACCTTTTGCAAACTTCTGTCCTTGGGGAGAAGCTCTGTTTAGCATTTCTCCCCATACCACAGTCCCCTCATACAGGGCACTGTATTTCTCTTAGAGAAAGCCCTGCATATCAAGCATACACCTGCAAATGCTACTTAAAAAAATATTAAAGCGATACAGATGATGGTGTACCATGTTGCTTTGTCCTAAAGGTACACTAAAGGAAGACACAAGAGAGGCACTTAGGCCCTTCAAGCCAATCTGAATGAAAGATTTCTAGCATTTCAAGTTCCACCTGAAGCCTTCACAGACAATAACATTTTTACTGAAACGCTGTATTACCAACCAGTTGTCAGAAAACTGGCTTACATAGCACAAACCAGAGTAAGAACTGAATTAAATAATTTCAATGTAGAATATAGATTCTATAGATCACAGGACTGAAATTCAAATATAGGAGTCGTTAAACGTTTATGTGAGCAATAGCTTTATAAAGAATGCCTATATATTACAGGCACTAAGTTCTGCAGCAATAACAAGAGAGGGATATTAAACCTTCAGAACTGTCTTCTGGCAGTCTTCAGCCTTTTCATACCCTGCCTAGGAACTCCTTAACTGAAATATCAGAAGTTGTCATGACACTGTCAGCAGGATCATGAATCTCTGATCTTGTTTCACCTGTTCCCCATTTATTTTATTATCTTCATATAGTACATCACACACAAAATACTCTTCATCCTCTCGTAAACACCCATCATCTTCCCTTTTTCTGCCTCAGTACTCTTTATGCTTCCCTCTTGAAAAAACTTGCTGAAATTTAGATTTGCTGTGAAACTGTCCCACTTTCTGCTGATATTCCTCAGCATTCCTTTTTCTCTTTTGCTTACTTTGTTCACCAGAACCGCTTTGTCCTCACCTTCCCCCTAAACACCACCACAACGTACACTTAAAACTGATTTAGTCACACCACCTAAGTTCTAAAAGTCCTGAAATCACTGTTTAGTACTGAAACTCTACCAACTTTCTGAAACTTAGTACCGTATCAAATTTTAACAGCCCAGCTCTTGAGCACCCCCTAACACTTATTTGCACAGCTGTTTAACTCTTAAGAGATCAGGGGTGAACTGCACAATCAGTGGCACTACTGAAAATGGGAACATACAACGCAGCTGGTTAAGCAGAGATAAACTGCTTTATTACATGCTTTTCAAAATCTAAACCAAATCAGTTCTGTCAAACATATTAAAAATGGGGATGTTTTAAATGAAGCAGAAAGATGCATTAAATCGCTTTTCATTTTCCAGTAAATTCTGATTAGCTATGAGAGCTCAGATAACTTAATTAACGCTGGAGTCAATAGCAAGTTGACATACTTCAAAGGCAAACACTGAGAACTGGGTTGATATTTCTGCTTGATGACTGTGTATTGCTTTTTCTTTAGCACACCCACCACCCCAATCCTTACAGGAAGTACTTTGCTGCTTCCCGTTTAACCCTACAATTAGCTGTGTTTCCATCCAATACATCATAATTTACAGGACACGCTTTTAATGCAGAAACTACTCCTGTTCTTGCCTTTAGGCAGATAAGAAAGGAATCTACTAATCTAACAGATGTTTGAATAAAAGTGCTAAGTTAGCACACCACAGTGCAGGCAAATAGAAATACGAGCAATTCCCTTAAAGGGGTGCTCTTGTTCTGAACCAAGAATTTGCCTTGGAGCTCTTTTAGTCATTAAATTGGCAGCGGTCAAGAAACGGGGGAGGAAAGGTAAGGAAAGCACTGAAGTAGGTCAGTTCCAACCCACAGCTGGAAAAGCCAGAAGCGAACGCTTTCCAGCACCGCTGTGGGGCTCCTGCTTACAAGATCCCGGCCAAGGCAGGTACATCCCCGAATCAAAGCCGCAGCTGACAAGCTCTCGCAGCTCCGCGGAGTCAGACGGAGCGACAGCCCCCCAGCCCCGGTGCTGGCTCTCCTGACAGAACCCGGCCCCCAGCAGGTCTCCCCCGCCGTGAGCTCAGCCCAGGCGCAGGGACCCGCTCGGGACACGCGGGGCGGTGAGCGGAGAGCCCGGCTCAGCCCGCGGAGCGCCAGCCCCAGGCAGGACGTGCCCGCACGGCTCCGCGCCCAAACGTGCCGGGGGGTGCGGGGAGCCCGTAGTGGACCCCGGGAAGGGTTCGCTGCGCCCCGAGGAGGGCTGTCCCCCGAGCCGGGTGCGCCCCTCACCGCTCTGACCGCTCCCCGCGCTGCCCCCGGAGCGAGCCGAGGGCTCAGCGCGCGGCGCTGCCGGGACACACGAAGCGCGCCGACGGGTCCGGCTCCCGTCCGGCCGCAAGAGCCCCTCATCCCCGCGTCCCCGCCGCCGCGGGGCGAGCGAGGCGAGGCTGTCCGGCCGCGGGGACACGCGGACTCCCCGCCTGCCGCCGGCTGGGCGGAAACCGCCGCTCCCCAAAGTTTCCCCGGGCACTCACCGGCGGAGCTCATGGTGCTCCCCAGGCGCGGAGCCGCGCTTCCCCTCGTCCCTTACGCCACGGCCCCTCTGAGGGCCGAGGAGAAGGAGCCCATTGTTCCCCCACGCCGCCACCCAGCCGGAGGAGCAGCCGGAGCAGGAGCAGCTCCCCCCGCCCGCCACCGCCGCATCCCACCCCGCGGCCGCGCCGGAGCGCCCTCAGATACCGCCCGCCAGCACCCCCTACTGGCCCTCTCCTGCCGGGCGCTCGCCTCGCCCCGCCCCCGCTGCCGCCCCGCCCCCACCCCATCAGCACCGCCCACAGGGCGCCCGAAACGGGCGCTCGCTGTGCTTTCTGGGAGTTGTAGTTCTCCCCGGCGCCAGGCAGCACCCAGGAGGCGGGGCGGGGCCAGCCCGTCGGCGGCACGGCGGACTCGGTTTCCCAGCGTGCCCGCGGGAAGGGGGTGGCATGGCGGGCAAGGATGACACCGGAGTTCGACGAAGAAGTGGTGTTTGAGGTGGGCGCGGGGCGACCCAGTGCGGGCTGGGCCCAGGTGTCTTCGCCCCTCGTTGCGCCGCGGTCCCCGGGGGCGGCGTGCGCCGGGCGGGTCCGGGTGGANCGGAGCAGCCCGGGGCCAGCGGCGCGCCCTCAGCGCAGGCCGAGGGCGGGACGGCTCAGCGGGGCCGGGCGCTCCTTTGTGCGGCGGTGCCGCGCTGCCCGGCCCCGCTGTCGGGCGGCCGCGGTGGGAGGTGTGGCGAGGCCCGGGCGGCGGGGGTTCCCTGAGAGCCGCCCGTGAGCACCGCTCGGGCTGCGGAGCGGCGCTTGGTCAGCCGGGCTGAACTGCGGGGTCGGGCAGACGGAGTAAATAGCTAAAAAATTTCTGCTTCTGAATCGGTGTCACTCGCGTAAAAGGTGTCTCAGCAGGCACACAGCTGTGCAGCGAGCACTGAAACTGCTTTATCTCTGTAGTATTTGTGTTATTACTGGATTTGCATAAACCGTGTCTAGTTACATCACGTCTTGTTAGAGCTACAATATCATCTTGGCCTTATTTAAATAACAGTGGCTAAATGTATTAGCTGTTGCGGTTTGGTAACAAAATCGAGTCTGTTTGCAAGCAGGTAAGTCTAATTGTATCGTAATGGAGGGCACGCCTGGTTTTGCAGGTGTACCAAGTGGTTATAGAGAAATGTTGTCTTTAAAATTAATAATTATTATACTAGCAATAAGGCTTCTCCTTCAACCAGGGTGCAAAACACTCCTTACATAAGCAATTAATTTTTTTCTCAGCTGTGTAATTAGTATGTCTTTAGTTTTTGGTCCATACCACAATGTTTTGTGTTCGTCCACAACCAACCCTGGATCCTAACAATAAGATTTGTTGTTTATGTTGCTGCTATGTTAAATTGCTTCCTTCCTTACAATAAATCTGTGGTGAGAATTTATTTCACAGGTATAATGCCTCCCCTCTGCATTTCTATCTTCAGTAAAAGTGGTACTTGTTTTACAGTTTCACAGTTCTTCAGTTCATGCAGCAACTATCATTTTGATTGCAAAAGTTCTGCTGCATAGAGAGTAAAAGATGTCCTTGCATACGCTCTTCACTATTATCCCTGTGTTTTGGGAATGGACTTCCATCACTAATAAAGGCTCTTGGATACATTTACTGTACCAAGTGTGTTTGTGTATATCTGTACACACTTATAGGTATACTGAGTGACACAGTAACAGATCTGTCATATATTATGGTACATCATAATAAAATCAGAAGAGCAAAAGTAGGACAAATACAGGCTGTTTGGGTTGGCTGATTGGTTGGTGTGCAAAACTGGGTGGGCTGCCTGCCGACTCATAAAAATGGGTGCTGTGAAATACACATCAAAATTATCTTCAGGAGTACTCAGCAGGATTCTTGCTATTCTAAAATGAAGGACCAACAGAGAATTATGAGCATACTTCACACACATGAACCAGAGATGAGAATTGGCAAGGAGCCAAAAAGTATTGGAGTAGTTAATGCTACAACGTATTTGTATTTTTAATTTTTGTTTTCTTGGGCCCCAAACTCTCCCCCTTAGTTATTTGTTGTGTATATCATTGTGTTTTTCTGGGTCATAGCTCTGTCCACCTGACCCTGAAGACATCAATCACAGGTGTCCATGTTAATAATTTTGCAACATCAAGCAGATGATGGCCTGCTGATAAATATTTCTGAGCTTCCAAGGATCAAGGATTTTTCTCACTATCCAAGTATCTTTTTCATTAATTTATCTTTGAAAGCAAGGAAGCACAAACACTGCATTTCTGCTCTGGGAAAGCAGTGTTTTCCATCAAGTTCAAATGCCAACTGCAGATCATCATGATTGAACAATAGTGAATGATGGGCAGTTACTCTGTCCACTAAATGCTGCCATATTCTATCCAATTTATAAATTAACTCCTGCAGCAGCCAGCAATTTTTATTCACTGACTGAATAGTCCCAGCACTTCAGTTCTTGCATTTCTTACAAGCAGTTGTTCTCATTAAAATACTACAAACACAGTGGAGAGGAACAGAACTCAAGAAACACAGAAATGCCCCTGATATGTTGGGCCTGGGCTTGTCTACCCAGCAGTGTGACAAATTAAAAGTTGTGGCAGTGTAGAGCAGATTGTATTAAACAATGGAGGAACAATAAATGGTATTCTTTATTAGTGTCTGTCTGAATTTAGTAAGGGAGATCATGAGATAACAAATTGATGTTAAACTGCTTAGGAGTTTTTATACAAAACCTTGAAGACCATCATGCTGCAGTTACATTGTACCTTGGAATCCTCTGGAAATTTTCGGCATTTTGTGTGTTTGTATGAGACTGGAATTGTGTTAGGGTTTTTTATTGTTGTGTGGACAGCGTGATCGCCTTCTTGTTTTATTATTTTTTTATGTATAAATTAAGGAAGCTTCTTGTTCAAACTAGCTAAATTTCTGCATCATTATGCCAGTGGAGGGACTGTGCCAGAACTTTGATGATTTATAACTGCCATCTAATTTCTGACAGGAAATTTATTCATGGCCACTTCATACCTTCTTGCACATCCGCCAGTATTTTCTATTATATAGTTCTTCTCTGTCTCTAGAATTTACAGAATCACAGAAACATTTAGGTTGGAAAAGACCTCTGAGATCAAGTCTAACCTTTGACTGATCACCACCTTATCAACTAGGACCCTGGTCCAGTTGTTTCTTGAACACCTCCAGGGATAGTGACTCCACCACTTATGTGGACAGTAGTGTTTACATACTCTGTCTGTTAAGGAATTTCTCCTGATGCCCAACCTGAACCTCCCCTGGTGCAGCTTGAGGCTATGCCCTCTTGTCCTGTCGCTGGTTGCCTTGGAGTAGAGGCTGCCGCCACCTGGCTACAGCCTCCTTTCAGGTCGTTGTAGACAGTGATGAGGTCACCTCCAAGCCTCCTTTTCTTCAGGCTAAACACCCCCAGCTTCCTCAGCCACTTCTTACAGGACTTTTGTTCCAGACCCTTCCCCAGCTTCACTGCCCTTCTCTGGACATGCTCCAGCCCTTGAAAGTCTTTCTTATTGTGAGGGGCCCAGAACTGGACACAGTACTCTATGGTTGGCCTCACCAGTGCCAAGTACAGGGGAAGAATTTACCTCTCCTAATGTGTTCATAGAAAGCAAACTTGTTCTGGCTAAGCATTATGTTAGGTTAGATAAGTGTATCTTAGCTTCCTTTCATGAAACAGATTTTTCTGTTCATCATTTTTAGTTTGATTTGTTGGGGTTTTCATATCTTTACCGTTCATGTTTCTTTACCACATCTTGTAGCATGGTACTCGGCATTCTTGCTAGGGTCTTATACAACTATTTTCACTTTTTGCTTCTGGGAATACTTTGTTTCTTGCATGCTAGGCCTACAAACAATGTTTTCAAGTCTTCATACTGTTTGACTCAGATATAATGTGATAAGGTAACCGCTCGCATGCGTCCTTGATTTTATCAACAGCTTCCACATTATTGGAGAGTTTGTTTTTATTAGTCCCTCTGTTGTCTGTTGTTAAATTGCATGCCATTATCAATACCTACTTAAGGTCCTCCCGTTCTTTTTCTGTTATGTTTCAATACTTCTCTGCATACGTGATGCTACTTGGTAGCATCAGGAAATGTCATTAGCAAGGTTTTTGATATAAGTTTAATTATGGCAAATATCAAAGCTTTTAAAAATGCAAAAGCTTTGACCAAAGACTTATTTTTTATGAACTCCATTAGTAGCCTTCTGATCCAATAGCTTTCCATTCAGTGTAGACCACTGTTATCTCTGCCATCAAGACACTTGGTTCCTTTCCCACCTTTTTTATCTTAACTGATATGGCATGGTATCAAAAGTCAATACCCATACAGCATAGTGTAAAAAGTCCATATAAACTTCCCACATTTCCTTTATCTGTAAAAATTAGCTGTCTTATCAAAGAAGGATGTCAAGTAAGTTTGGCACAATCTACCTCTGGTGAACCCATGTGATATCTTCTTTGATGATCATTTGTTTTCTTCTTTGTCTTTGAATTTTGAAAGAAAGAATAATTATTCTCAGTAGCATGCTGGCTTTTGATCAAATTCATAAACCTGACATATTCTTGATTGCTTTTTCTCTTTTTAAATATAGGCACTGTGCTTGGATTTTTTTCTGCTTTTGAGTTAATAGATTTATTAAAAATCCTTTCTGCTGCATCTTTCATCTCTGTGCCCATTCTTTCAGAACACTGGGATGAAGGTGATCCAAATACTGCATTTTCAGCTTCCAGTTTCTGCTTTCAGCTGTGTAATTTGTCCTATATTTTAATGAGTTTGTGCAAGCTTGTTTTTTGGTTTGGTTTTTTTTTTTTTTTTTTTTTTTTTGGTTGGGTTGTTTTGTTTTTGTTTTTTTTTAAAACCTTTGAATAGATATTCAAGCTGTACCCACAGAACCACAGAGTGTTTGAGATTGAAAGGGACCTCTGGAGGTCATCTGGTCTACCACCCTGCTCGAGTAGGGTCATGTAGAATCAGTGATCCAAGGCTGTGTCCAGATGGCTTTTGAGTGTCTTCCGGGGTGGAGAGAGATCTCACAATCTCTCTGGGCAACCAGTGTCAATACCCAGTCACTCTCACACCAAAAAAATTTCTTGATGTTGAAAGGGAACCTCGTGTGTTTCACTTTGTGCCCATTGCCTCTGGTTCTGTTACTGGGCACCACTGAAAAGTGCCCATTTCTCTCTTTGCTCTTTCTTTGGGTATGAGACCCACCCTGAGGTTACTCCAGGCTGACCAGTCCCAGCTCTCTCGGACTCTCCTCATGTGTGAGATGCTGCTTCCTTCAGTTTCACCCAGACTGTGGTTGAAATACCAGAAAGTGATCCTTACTGTGTCAGAGCACTTCTGGTAGGGGGGTTGTAAGTGACTCTGGGGGTTTTTTTCCATTTTAATTCTTTGTATTCAGAAGAAAGTTACCCAGACTGCACAAATAGATGATTTTGACATACACAATATCAAACTGCCACCACCTTAGATTTTTAAGGGCTTTTGTATGTGCAGTGTTTGAAATACAAGGCTTTACATGTAGAATTATATACATGTAGAATTGTGTAATACTGAATTAATTTCATTTGCATAAAATCTCTATCTTTAAAATTTTTAATTAGGAAAGAAATATTTTCTCATTTGAGACGTTGTTTTGATTCATTCGTGAGTCTTGTGCCATTCCTACAACCAGTTGTGTCCCTATTATTTATTTAATATTGCTATTCAATAGCTATTTCAGTACTAGTAGAAATACATGTTCAAGAATAGCTGGCTGTGTGACATGATGGTTGTATCACTGTGGAATCTAATGTTTTATTCTAGATCTAGAGGAGCTGATCATTACTGTAACTCCAGACTTTTAAATTTGGGATTGTTTGGCCCAGTAGAAATCCCAGACTGAACAACACCATATAAATTGTGTATGTGTTCTTTCATGACTTCAGATTCTCTTTTGTGCAAGTGGGATAGTAATACCAAGTTAAAAAAATGAGGCTGTCTCTGGTTCACCTGTCTGCATCAAATTGCTGAATCTATGCTGATCCATATTTAAAAAGAAAACAAGCTGGGGTTGAACACAAAGCATCCAAACCTCATGTCCAAATTCAGAAGTTTGTATCTGTGTAGAATATTGAACACAGCTCTGCTGAACCCACAAACTCAGAGCAAAGATTTTGAACATGTAACAGGTTATTCTCATGTCACAACCAGCCCTTGTTCAAGCAATCTTCCCATCACTGGAGCAGAATATGCACAGAAATGGAGTTACCTTTCCCAGAGTTTGAAGAGACATGTTCTGTGCTCTTTGTCTTCTTGCAGTAGTGGAAGAACCTAATGTGAGAATTGAGGCCTGAAAATAGTGGGGAAGTGGTTTCCAAGGAGCATGCCATCCTAAGAGAGAAAGGAAGTACCAGGAGTACTTAGGAGGGGTGTGGCACAAAAGGGAAGTACTGGGTGACATCTTAATGCGTTCCAACGTCAGGTTCAGAAGGACATATGTTTAAAAGGTTGAGCTGTTATCAAAACACTCAGTCACGTGTTTTCACAATTTTTTTTTTGTCTAAATAAACTGTTCTAAAATCATTTTGTTTTAAAAATTAAACAAAAACAAATGAAAACCCCGGGGAATCCAACCTCAGAAACTTCTTGTTGTGATGAGAATTTTAAGTCACTTTCATTCCAAAACCTGAAAACTTTAAGACTTGAAAAATAATGTGATTTTTGTCAAGCATCAGACTTGTAGTGTTGTATTCTAAAAAGTAATGTCTCAAACACACATTAGGAAAAAGAAGCTGAAAACCAGCATTCACGCAGCTTGAACAGTACTGTCAGTAATGCTCCGTTAGCAGGATTTTTCTCACTGAATATTGGGTGGACTGAAGATGTACTACTCTTATTTTTTGCATATGCATGAACTAAAGCCAGTTATAAATACACAGCTCTGTCAAAGCCACAGTTCACTTGTCATTTTAATGAGCTGGTTTTGGGACTGTGCTTTGTCTGCCTGAAGTGTGGGCTGTTGGCAGAAGAGGTGTTTGGGCTTCATTCTTCTTTTGCACTTTATTCCCATCCTCTTCCTTATGCTGGCACCTGGATCTCTGGGTGATGCTGCACAATGGCTCAGGAGACTGATTAGATAAACTAACTTGGCTAAGAATGTGGAAAAAAAATTCCATCTTAGTTTTTTTCTATCAGATTGTCTCCTTGTTCCATCTCACCACTTGGCTGCATAAATACTACCATCGGTGTTCTGAAGTGGTACTGCAGCGCTGGTAATGGCAGATTAAATTGACCATGCGAATGCAGCCTGGGGAGATGGCTCTGCTGAGGATTGCAGTGTGCTGTTCAGGCACGTGGACTGGTGATGGATGGACTGTTTCAGGTATTTGGCTTCTCAGCGGTTTGCTAAGTTGAAGGGGAGGACAGACTTTGCTCCTTTTCATCACATGACTGGGAGCAGGTGATACCAAAGAGAAAATAAAATAAGCTGCAAGCTTAAAACTATGTGAAGAACGGTCTGGTTGTTGCAGAGGCCAAGTCAACTCATCAAGCACTTCTGGATATCAGAACAGATAGATAAAAGTATTATATGGACCATATAGTGTGTAAATCTATATTGCCATTACTACTTTTAATAGAAAATTTTAAGATGTAAGTACGTGATGATTCAGAGTAAATTTTGAGGTCTGTTTTTTAATCCTCCTCTGTATTAGTTGCTCTGGAGTCATTTACAGAGGGTTAATACTGCAGTACTCCTCTTAAAACTTCAAGTCATGAATCAACTTCCTTGAAACACTGGAATAGAAAGAATTGCTCAGTATAGTTTTCTTTTAATCTTCATAATGTGTCTGCCTTTTGTTTCTTGAATGCCTTTCTCTTCAGTAAAGATGTTTGTACAGTTTGCTGTTATTGTGAGTAAGGATTGACATGATCTGTCATAGATAAGTTGATTATTTGGAGCTAATGTTTTAAAGAGGTTTCAAAAATCAGAAATATTTCACTAGTTTATCAGTCAGATGCATTAATTTAATTAATTGAGTTTTGAATATAAATTAAGGAGTAAATCTGTGAGTTAGTGACTCATATAAAGCAAACCAGCCTTGCTGTATCATCAGTGTAGTCTGATAACTGGCATGATGAGTGACTTCCTACCCAAAACTCCAGGTACAGAGTTTTCAGCTGGCTTATTACCTTGTCCTTCAGGGAAAGTAACATTTACAGCTTTTACTTGCAGTTTTTCCAGTATTTTTCATCTTTGTCAGAAAGGAACTGGTCAGCTTTTCACCTGCATTTGCAGGTCCACTATTGTATGTAAACAGTGCAGAGTTCTCAGTGAATTTCAGTGCTTTGTCTAGTATGTATTATTTTTTCTTAATGCTGTTCCATAATGGCAGTAATGTGCAACCACCTGCGGTACAATGCAAAGGAAAGAGCATTCCCATGTCAGAGATACAGTGATACAGAAATACACATAGGCTGTAAAACTTCCCAAACTCTTGAGGACACGAGTCCATGCAACTGAGGTACATATCATAGAATCACAGAATATACTGAGTTAGAAGGGACCCAACTGGGTCATCAAGCCCAGCTCCACGCCACATGCAGGACACCCCAATAATCACATCACAGTCCTAAGAGCATTTTCTAAATGCTTCCTGAACTCAGGCCTGGATGCCATGGCCATCTTCCTGAGGAGCCTCCAGTACTAAGCCACCCCCAAGGTGAAAAATTCTCTCGTGATATCCAATCCAAAGCTCCCCTGACCCAGCCCCATGCCACCCCGCCATGCCGAGTCCTGCCACTGGCCAAGATACTGTGCATCAAAAGATATCTGGGAACAGTAATAGATTAATGGCTTTAAAGTAGTTCTCAGAGCCTACTTGTAAATCAGATGATACAGTAGTGCTGGAGAAACCAAGGTCTGTGCTGCTGTGGCAGTGAAAGCAGAATAGGAAATCTAAATGACTCTTTGGCTGCCTTGAAGTCATTGTCTAATATTAGCCCTGTCAGCAGCGCCTGGCTCTTTGTCAGTCGGCGCTCAGGAGGAGGTGGTTACCAGCCAGGAGAATAAGACCAAGGCTTTTAAATACTGTTGCTTGGAAAGTCTTATTAATGGCCGAATATGAGATCAATGTGCAATAATTCTTTCAAGCAGCATCTTTTTAAAAGCCTTTAGCAATCTGTCATCCTCGTCTCCCTCCTCCCAGTTAGAAAGCCACATTAGTCAGGAGAAATCGCATGATCCTGGGAAGTTTCAAAGTGCATCCGCTGATGCTGTGAGGAAAATGCCACTGTGCAGGGACACAGGTGCAGTTACACTGACGGCTGCTTTTCATCCTCATCTCGGATCATCCTGGAGGGACAAGCAGAAAGAAACGGGGAGGTGGGCGACATTCTCTCAGGTGCATGGGAGCAGTACCAAAGAGAAAAATGGAACACACTCTTCCAGGAGACAAAGATCGCTCTGTCTGTGAGTGTTCGTTCAACTTTTTCAGATCTGTTTTGACAGAGGGGAAGATGTCAATACTGGTAATTTGTTCTGAGTTTAGCCACCGTTTTACCTCTCTGTTCAACATACTTTAGCCTGTGCTGTCATTCTGGTAGAAATGTTTAATCTTTTGGGATTTTAAACTGATAATTCATAATTTGTAGTTATTTTGGAGGTAGCTTAAGCTCCCACAGTGTTTTTGACATATTGGAAACCTCAGCTTTGAACAACATCCGTATTTTAAGAGAAGATCTTTAAGCCTCTTATTTTGTCCAGTGTCATTAAATACTACTTCTAAGGTAATCTGTTTCATTAGCTACTAAGTGGCAAATTGTATCATAGTAAAGAATATGGGTGAGGGAAGCCCCTTTATTGGAGAAATCGTGAGTCATTTACTTCATGATGCATCAGCAAAAATAATTGGGTGTGGTTTTTCTTTTCAGCTGCTGTTGTAACAAGGCTAGGAAAGCTAACAGTGTCTTAGTGTGATATGTGCTTGCAAAGGTTTTTCTCAGAATATGCACAAAATGCCTCAAATATTAAAGTCTGATATATGGGCTTGCAAGACTGTAATAGATGTAAGTATTTGAGTATTTATGTATCAAAAGCAAACTCTTTTCTGAGGCTAGGGAATTCTCTACTAATACAGCCTTTCCATCACATAATAGTAGGCAATATTATGTTTGATTATCTTTTAGTGTTTGCCTTGATTTTGATTAATTTTAATTTTAATTTTTATTTTTACTGTCTTATAATTGCAAACACAATGCTTAATCCTCAGTTTAGATGATGATTTTTCCTAACCCAAGTCAGTGCTCTATTAAAATTGGGGAAGTGTTAAAGACCCACAGTAATTTAGTGGACTGTTCTTTAATCCTGCAAAAAATATCTGGGGTTTAGAATGAGTCTCAACCACTTTCAGCAATGAAAACAGGAGAACTGTAATTAAACGTATGTGAGTGAAATAATTTTTAGCAGTATGGATCTAAAATAAATATGCTATTGGAGTTGTGAATGAGGAGGTAAGGATTTTCTTTCTTGATTCTCGTAACAGGAGCTTAGATAAACCTATACTGTATTGTAAATTGAATGACTTTGCAGTATTACTATAGTGAATTAGAAAAGTCATAAAAAGATAAGTGGTTTTGTTGTTGGTCTCTGCTAAGTCCCTAGAAAACTCTGATTCTTCAAACTTTCAAAAACCATGTTCCTACTCAGTACATCAGCTGTTTCTGACTCTCTCCACTTGTTAACAAGTGTTTTCATATATAATCTGTGTAAAGTACACCAAAGAAGAATGGCTTTTAGTCTTCTGTCTGTTCTGGAACTGTTTCATTTCCAGCACTCATTTTGGAATTCAAATGAATATCATTTTTAAAAATGTCTTGGCCATAAATGTGATCTCTGTCTGCTGTGTCTCAGAAAGTGACTTATAAGAAGCAGCAGCAGCAACTTGGAGGAAACTTTAGAAATAAATAGAGCATATTGCTGGAAAACCTTGTTTTGGTATCACTTACTTTGGATAATATTTCCTATCAGTAACTGATAGTATGATGGTAACATAACAGTAAGGTTACTTATTTTTTAAAATTTCCTCTCTACTTTGTACATTATTCATTACCATGTCATTCTGCCAGACACAACTAGAAATAAACAAACAAACCTGACTGTCAAATGGGAGTAATACTAATGATTCTAGTTATTATCTAAGTTGAGAGTGGTTGAAAGTAAAAATTCAAAAGTACTTGGAATAGATTCCTCTAGAATAATATGCTGTATTAATAGGAAGATGAGATTTTGTATTTAAAATTCCCTCTTTCCATCCACTAGTGCCATCCACTAAAACAAACTTGCTGTCCCTTTATGTCACATTCTAATAAAAAAGCTTTTTCACAAGTCTATTTTTTTTATTACCACCTATTACTGCTTGCAAGGATAAGCTTTCTGGTGTATCCTGAACTTCTTGAAATAAAAGTGTAGCATTTATATCACATGCAGAAATATAAATCTGTTGTGCTTTTTTTCCTTTTTAATGTTGGACTGTTGTAAAAAGGAATGTATGAATTCAGGGAAAAAACCGGGAGGAAACAAGGTAGAGGCCTCCTATTTTTCCCAACAGATAGTTATTTTTTTTAGTATTATCATGATATTTGCAGGTGAAAGCAGCTGAGCCTAGCAGTGCTGATGAACAACAGCATGAGTTCAAACCAAGGAGCTTTTCTCACAGTTAGAAGTGCATGTTCAAGAATATGTGCATGTCTGCAATCTTTTTTATGGGAAAGAAGGCTTTTAGGAGTGAGAGGTTTGGGTAAGGATCTAAGCTAAAAACTCAGAACTATAATTTGTAATACATAAGATACATTATGAAATTTAATTATTGCTTTTAGAATTTTGTAAGGATGAAACATGCTTTGTAAGCATTAAGTGTAGTACTTCTGTCTCTTGTACTGAAACAGCATACAAAATAGGATATTTTAATGGTATCACATTGCAATTGTGTAGTTGCATAATTAATAACTTTCTGATTCCTTGATAATATTGGAAATTCTGTATGAATGTCTACATATAAAATCTACCCTTTGACTTTTAAAAATTGTTCTAATGGATTTTCTAGACATTACTTACATGTCATGGGACATATTATCTATAGATTGGTGCAGACATCCTCTGTTTTTTCCTCTTATGATTATAGGCAACCATGAGTTATACAGACCACACAGCTTTGCAAGTACAGGCTTGTTACACAGTAGGAAATGAAATACAATAAATAAATAGTGTGGGTTTATGTTAGTATAGACTAATGTATGGATGCCATCTGTGGTATTTCTAATAGGAGTGTAATCTTCAGATTTTTCTAAGCAAAATGTGAGGCTGCCTGTGCAACACAAGAGACCTCACTCTTAAAGGAGGGTTTTTGTAATTAGTTTGTTAAGATTCCTAATAATCTAATTTCAGCAGGGCCTCAGCTCCATTCTTATTCATTGTTTTCTTTACCCACATCTTGCATGCTTCTAATTGATTCAGAAAGGGGAACAATGGTGGTTTTACTTACATAAGGAATTGTAGTCGTAGCATAGTTCTTGGTCATTGAAGTTTATAAAAATACAGGATTTTTCCAATATGCAAGTAAGTTCTGCTAATAATATTTTAGAAAGAATGGGATAGTCAAAGCATGTGGAGCCAAAGAAATCTGTTAGGGGAAGATTTTGCAGTCTGAGTACTTTCTGAGAAAATGAAAGAGAAGACCCATTATCTACTTAAAGGAATAACATGCACGTTAAATTTTAATTAAATTTCATTTCCTAAGCTAATAGTCAGAAAACTGATTTCCAGTACTGAACAGGGATAAAAATGTGTCAATTTACCCATTACAAGACCATGTAAAAGCCTTCTAAGAGTTAGTCAGAAGGGATTTACGTAAAACTAGTAAGGTGCCCATATTCTACCTTAGTTACAAGAACAAATAAAATTATTCTTCCTAGTTAGGGGCTGAAATTTCATTAACATTTGAAGAGATGGTGTATTTTTTACTGCTTCTGTAGAGTAGAAAATCTACTAATTACAGTTAGGTGGAAGGTTGTGATGTAACTGGGTAACCAGTAAAAGGAAGAATTGGGCATTCTTACATCTATGTTGTATTTCACTTACTAGTGATAGCTTCCAGGATTTTTAGATAATTCAGTTTTCAGTGGATAGTCTCTGTCTGACTCTGTCTCACATTCTGCCTTCCTTCCCCCATTTTTATGAGGAAATGGAACTAATCTAAACAGCAACAGATGAGTTTTCTCGATCAACTTTTAAAAAATTATCTCATCGTGGACCTCAAAGAAAGGTGCATCCTGAGATAATAGCAGAAAAACTTAGTATTTTGGGGTTATTTTTCCAGCTGTCTGTATGTTGGTGAGTGCCAATGAAGTACAAGAATAGTCATGTGTCATATGACGGCTGCCCTTGCTCGTGGCAGGTATGGTCAAGATGGTGGTCAGGTTTGCCAAGAGCCCACGTATGATTTCCTTGAAGTTCTGCCTGGAGTGAACCTTATAACTATGATTTCTGAAGAAAACATTCTCTCTTCACCCACTGCTTTGTCTGTGTCTTATCTAAATGGGGAGAATTCCATGCTACCCTGTCAGTCTTTGTGTGGAGGTGTTCAGGTTGTTCCAGGTGTGTTGGCAGTGCACAGTGCACACTCTGTATGACAGCTGTTTTCAGCAGACAAGGTTATGCATATCCATGCCTATTCTCAGTTTTGTCCTGAAGTTATTAGGTGAATTTAACAGTGTCTTAAATAGAAAAGGTATTCTATTATGTTTTCTCTTCCATTTTAATTAAAGAATTCTGGTAAAATAGCACGTTCTACTTAGAGAGAAACAGCCAGTCCAGAACAGCACAGTTTAATTAGAGTTGGATGCATTTTGAAAAAGTAGTCAACCATGGCAGAAGGGTACTTGGAAAAAACATAGGATTGTGTCATCACTCTGGAAATATTCTCACAAGGAAATGAGTCATTAACCTGTCCTAGTGTTTTGCACAATCACTGTCATTGCGGGTGAGTGTGATTGTCTGTACCTTTGACTTGGTAGGATTATTTAAGTTTCAGGTAATGATTGGATGCTGAATCTGTTGTGAGTAACTGAAAGAGTAAACACAAGCATGATTTTGCATGCTTTAAATAGATAAGAGGGATTAAAATAGCACTTTGGTGATAGGGTGAACAAAATTCCTAAAGGTAACAAGTTAATTTGTTCAGCTGGTATTAATGATGGCTTCCAAGTTTTATTTCACAGCAGGCAGTCATTTGAGATTCAGCTGTGTTGGTACATAGTCAGAGTTAGGTGGGCCCCTTCACAACTTGCACCAGCAAGTTAATGATAGTCAGTATAACAATTAGTAGTAGATGTTCTGTTGGTGGTTATTTCTGCAGACCTCCACAACTGTGCATCATTTACTGTGAAGTTTTTACTTTTTATATACAGTATTTTGCTTGATAGTATGTTAAATTAAGATGTTGGTTTTTTTCTATGCAATTGGCTAGAGTTTGCATACTCTCATTAATAAAATTTTTCAGGGGTCAGAATTAATCCCTGTCTAACTGGGCTGTATCAGAATGGATTGCTGAGAGTTTCTCTTAAAAATGAAGTCTATTTACGTGTCCTGAGTAGAACTGGAGTTATCCTAGGTATTGTTTTCATCAAATGAAATGTCCTGGTGTACTAGATACTGGCATATATGTAGTTATAAACTGAAAAAGAAGAGTAAGTAAATCTAGATACCTGGTGCAGGTGAGAAGAAAAAATTTTGCAGATCTATACAGATAAATATATAATCACTCTAAAGATCACTATTCTCTGGTGATCAGAATTCCATACTTTTTCTGTTTTATTAAGGACTGTTTGTAAATCATTCTTTTTGCCAGCAGTTTTAAAAAGTTGTGGTCTTTTGTTTGTGTGCTGTGGAATTTTTTTTTTTTAAAGCCAGAATACTAGTACCATCCTTGGAGAGAGCAGAAGCTTTTTTCTAATTTTTTTTCCCATTTCTCAATCCATTCATTGGTGGTTGTGTGGTTGCTGAATTCACGGTGGTTTTTTTTGTGGGAAACGCGGAATGATTTTTAACTTTTTTTTTTTGTCCTTTTTTTTTTTTATACCTCCCTTTTCAGAATTCTCCACTGTACCAATATCTGCAGGATTTGGGACACACAGATTTTGAAGTATGTTCCTCGGTGTCACAGAAGGCAGAGCAATGTGCAGCAGCAGAAAGCCAAAGGGAGCAGACTGTGCATGCTGCCCAGAAGGTGAGCGCTCTCCTCTTGCTGAGGATTTATCTTCTCACAAGAAAACTGCATTGCTTCACAAAGAGGAGACATCAGAACAGAGAGAAATCGCTTTCTGTATTTAAAAAAAGCAAAGGCAGAACCCCCCAGACAATGAACCTCAGCCTGTTACCATATCTTGAAGTCTTGGTTAATCAGTGTAGTTTGGAGTGTTTCTTTGCATTTATGTAAGCTAGGAAAGCAAGAAGCTTTGATAAATAATTTTTTGAGTGTTGAAAATTATCTTATATAGTGGATCTTATTATGATAGCTTAGCATGACATTCTGGGAATAGAACCTGTAATTTTCTTGAACAGAGTATTTATAGTTTCCAGCTCTTCCCAGGCATTCAGTTGCTAAGTATAACTTTGCATGTGACAAAACATATTAAGAAACAGGATTTCTGGGAAGTAGAAATGCAGTAACGAATCTAAATGAGATAGTTGATGTGGATAGCTATTGCATTTCTAATAATTGCTTCTCTCACTGGTCACAAAGCAAGGCAGAATTTAAATCAGGATTTAGCTCACAATTTTCTTTCGTTTGAGCTACCTTTAAAAGTATTCATGGAAATATTAGGTCTACCGCTTTTGCTTTTCAGAATTTTCAGCTGGCACTCACCATAACCCTCAAGAAACCACCTGAAAATATGTTTTCTCTTTAAAGCTAATGGCTGTTTTGTGGGATGTTTACACTGAAGAGACCTATTCTGACTTAGTGTAGGAAGACTTTGATTAAGTATTTATTTATTTATTTATTTCTTACATGTTAACATTTGTTCACTGTTAAATAAAAAATAAGATGACATTTCATTGGTTGATACTGGGTTACTGTGAAGTAATGCATGGACTGTCACGACATTATTTTGCATTGTTACTTTTGTGGCAGTCAGAAAATCAGTATGATGTTGTGTTTGTGTATATAATTTCCACTGAATTTTATATTAAAGTGCCGTGGGCTTAAGAACCTCAAAAGAATTAAGATATACTGCTTTTAAAAACCTCAGGTATTCTGTTTTTTTCCCCTCCCTTCCCCTCAAGCATTTTACGCTTCATTTTATTGTGTTGGCAGCAATTCCTCCAGTATTGTGTCAGATGTAGAAGTAATTCTTCATGGTTTGCCTTGCAACTTGAAGGGAGTGGGTGTGTGAAAATGGGCTGTTCATTTCTTACAAACACTAGGTGATGTTCACATTGTCTCATCTCTGTCTAGACAAGGATACATAGTGGAAATCAGGAAGAAACCTGTGTGTAATTTTTAGTGATAAATTGTCATAGGTTCTTCCTGCTGCAATTCCAGTACCAGCTGGAAGAGTTACCACTTTTCTTTTGTAATCTGATGTCAGAAAGTCTGGTTTTGTCATTTGATTTCTGTGTCCCATTTTGGTAGGATGTCTCAATAGGGAAGAAAATGGGGGAGAGGCATCTGGCCACACATTTAGAAAAATAGACTGGATTTAGGAGGATCTGAGGCTTTGTTGCAACTTTTTTATGACATACAGACAAATAATTTGCATTCCTATCCAGTCATTTCCTCAGTTTTACATGAGACTGTTACCATTTCCCTTCTCCTGGCCTTCACTGGCCTAGTCTACTGAAATGATAAAATGTCTGGAAAATAACTGGTTTCTGACTTCTAAATATGTACCTACCCACAGTCCTAATACAAAATGATCTTCCTTGAGGCTTGATGTAACTATGATTACAGGGAGCAGATGCTGTTCCACACTGAGTGATTCCCAGTATGTGTATATCACTTTCCTTCTGTTCTGAAAATCAAGTTTCCAAAAGCCTTAAACACTTTATTAAAATAAAAATGTAAAAGCTGGAGTATTGCTTTGTCTTTGAGTTGAGATTGTTTCCTCCTCTTGTGTTCAGTCCAGTGGGAACCCTGTGCAGCTGAAAGCAGGTGACACG
This sequence comes from Nicator chloris, assembly GCA_013400495.1. Classification (NCBI taxonomy): domain Eukaryota; kingdom Metazoa; phylum Chordata; class Aves; order Passeriformes; family Pycnonotidae; genus Nicator; species Nicator chloris. Next base: position 8,545 of record WAAE01019367.1, on the reverse strand, counting down.
CAGCAAGAATTTGGCAGGGCAAAGGTCCACTTTGGGATCTTCAGGGACTGAAAAAACAAATCTAGGAAGAAGAAGAGGTTCCTAGTGACTGATACAGATATTTCTGTTGTGTCCAGCTGTCCTGCCAAGCGGAGCACGTGGTTCAGGCATAAGGAAAGGCAGAGGCACCAGTTGAATTTGAAGCACATTTTAAATACTTCTCAGGACGTGTAGTTTTGGTGGTGGTTTTCTGGCTTTTTTTTTTTTTTTTTGAGTGGAATATGGTCTTAATGAACATTGAGTTAAAAAGCTGTAAAGGTGTTTTAAGGTTGTGTTCTGGGGGCTGATGAAATGCCAAGCTCCCATCTGAGGGATTAAGGAGATGTGATTTAGCATGGTAATTGTAGATGCCGTGTTCCTGGCTGTGCTAATCTGTGGAGAAAGTTACAGCTAAAGTCCTGGTCTCATGATCACTTGATACTCCAAAGCATTGCTAGTAAGAGCTCCTAGACTTGTTTTCTGGAATTAAATCCCATGTGGGTAATTCTGCTTGATCTGTACAGAATTTATCACTTCCCATTTACATCTTTGCTTTCTCAGCCATTTTCCTAGACTGCTGTGCATTCATATCTGAATGTTAAATTGATTATACTGTCACACCTTGTCCCACCTTAGATGTGATGATATTTGATATTTTGATGATATTTTAGAACAGAGCTGGTGCTGGAGGCAGCTTCTGAGGATTGTGTTGGGGCTAGTGGGAGCCCTCAGTAGCTGTGCAGGTGCCCTGATGTGGGATGGCAGAGGGACCAGTCCTTTGCCTTTGTCTAGGGCTCCCACCCACTTAATGCAAGGTATTCAGTGTCTAGCATTACCTTCTTCTGAAGAATTTCTCTACAAAAGAGAAATAGTCCTTAGAATTCTTCTTTAGATTCAAATTCATTTACCTAAAATGTGCATGTATTATGCTAATATATATTTTTTAATGTTAGGAGTTATGCATCCTTGTTATTTAGTTTACAGAGAGTTTGACTGAGTGTTGTTCTAAAGCTGTAAGAATACTCCAGAAGCATTGGCATCATGACCTGACTTGTGTGTTGGTGAAAGTAGTTTTACTTGTCACTCCCAATGGGAATGCAGACTGTGAGACACTATTCCAAGGATGTGAATAATTCAGTGGGTTGCTGTACTCTGTTGGGTCACAGCCCAAGACAGTGGGTTGTCTTGTTTTGTTTTTTCAAGCACTGACTTGCCTGTTGAGTGTTTATGCAAGCTCAGATCTTTATTTTTAAACTAAACCATGGAGAATAAACTAAAATATTGCTTATGTAGCACACTAGGGGGTTTTTCAGTAACTCCACAGTTTAGTTTAGTAAGCTGGTAGCAGTTTAAAACTATCCTTGATGTAGCTTTAAACGTTCATTATAAAAATCCAGACTTTACAAAGGCTAAGCAGTTGAAAATGATAGGATTCAAGAGGCATGCTTTCAATGTGCAGGGAAAAGTACTTTTCAGTGAAATACCTGTCTGAAGTTCAAATGCAGAGCAAGACCTTTGGTCATTTAATTTCAATTTTCTACAACCTGTAATTACAAAATTTTATTTCCTTTTGCACTACTCCGCAAGCAACTTGAAGGATAATCTAGTGCTGCAGTTAGTGACATTCTTTTGACTTATGGCATTGCCCTTGAGCAACATCAAATACAATCACTTGGATTTATTCCATAGTCTTAAGTGTGAATTGCTGGGATAGCTCCTCCTAACAAGCCACAGTGATGTCAGTGTTTCGGGAAGAGCTATCATTATGAGATCCCTGTTACTGCTTTACCTCTTCACTGACCTCAAAACTCTTCCTTGTGGCATAGATCTCAAAATCTAACTGTACACAGAGAGATGAGACATTTGTAAAGAAAAGCTTGAGTTAGATTACTTAAAAGGGCACCAAAATAAGTTATTTCAAAAATTGTGGAAGCGTAAGGGCTTTAGGATGCCAGTTCCTGATGTTAAGGCTGTTCTGCCCTGGCTTGCTGCACCAGACTGGTTGCGCTGCCTTTCAGAAGGCTGGTCACAGGTTGACTACAAAACTCTGAGCTCCTGTTGCTTGGGTTTGTTTTTCTATTTCCCACTTTGTAGCTGGGAGAAAACCAAGAAAAAACAAACGAGAGGAATAAAAAATGAAAAACAACCCAAATGAGGGAGAAACAGAAGCTGTCACCTTTTATCCATTGAGCTATTACAATCTGTATGGGGTTTTGTTTTATTGTTTTGAAGTAGTCTGCCACAAAATGTAAGCACATCACAATTAATTCTTTCTTGGCATATATTTTATTTGATTGTATTACATGTCAGCAGTCTGAAGATTGAGACACGGCTTCAGAATTCATGAAATATATATAAGTAAATATTTTGAAAAATACTTCCTGTCAATTCAGTCTGAGGAAAGTAGATAGAATGGTGTGTCAAAAGCTGCTTTTCTTTGTTGTTGTTCATTGAACAGCTGCAGACTGAAGCAAAACCATGCATCTATTCAGTTATAATCTGTCATGCATCTTGTTTTGGGAAGATACATGAGCAGAATGGGTGATGACTGAGAGGGTGTCCCTCTATTAGTGGCATCTGAAGTTATGTTTACAGCTCAGACAAAAGTGTGGATTTAGGTTGTGTGGGAAGCAGCACAAAGTACCTGGCGACGCATGGTAGTGTGGACAGGGAGTTTCTGGGGCATTTCTTCTTCTTACCATCACTCTCCGTGTCTCTGTTTACAACTCTTCTGGAGTCTTGTGCTCAAGCTGCAGAGGGCTGCTGAGGAGAGGTTGTCCGTGTTCTGGTCTTTCATTTTTCTAAAGCCTGTCAATCATTTAACCTTTGGGTTTTTATCCCCCAGGAGAGACAAAGTCTGTCATATCAATGCAGTAGCTGCCAACTTGAGATCAATCTAATCTTAGCTAGAGTTATTTTTAACAGAACAACATAACAATCTATTATGCTCCAAATAGGTGGGGTTACTGAAGGTTTTATTTTATTCTCTTGTTCACAAGCAAACTGACGGGAAGCAGATGTTCTCTTAGTGTACTCTGAAGTTAGGCCAGCCACAGTAAGTGAAACTTCCTTACAGGTACTTGGGTCTGAGTTTACAAGAAAATCAAATGCAGAAATAAAGGCTTTGTCTGCTGTTATTTATTTAATGTTGGCTTTGGTTTTTGTTTTTTTTTTTTTAATTGGAGTAATTTCTGTTCCTTTCAGCAAGGCATCCTGTCAAAACTAGTTGAATTTTTTAGAAGCTGGTTTCCTTTTCCACAATATAAGAAAAACAATGACATACTTCACCGACTGGTAAGTGATCACTTTTTTTATTTTTCCATTTCCTTTCCTAATCCACAGGTCTTCCTCTCCTCCGTATCTCATCCTCTGAAAAACATCTTAGGTCTGTATTGTTGGTTTTGGCTCTAAGAGTATTACTTATTCTTTAGATAATACTAATTCTGGTTTTCAGTTACTGTGCCAAAGTAGGCACAAAAAGACAGGAGCAGTATCAGTAGCCAGGTTGAAGAAGTTCAAAATATGGAAGATAATAAAATATGTGAGAAATTAAAGAAATTCTTGAAAGCTGAAATGAGTTTAATTGCAGTATAGGTACTCCTTTGGTGGAAGGCAGCGGGGAGATGCTGACTGAGAAAGTCCACGTGTGGTAGCCTAGTGCCTTGTAGAGACCACCTAAGACAGAAGGTTCTAGAGCTTCAGCTGAGTATTGCTTCAGCCCCTGTTTCAGCTTGTTAGCTCAGGCACAGCACCACCACAGTGCAGCTGTACTGGCCCTGGACACATCCTGGCCTCTTTGTTTTGACACTGCTCTCCACAGGGCTTCTGCTTTTGGGAAAGGCAAAGCAAACTTTGTTTGCTCTTTCTCTGCAGCACTGCTTGCTAGTCTGGGCTTGTCTCAGGTCTGCTTTAACTTGTACCCAGCTCCTCACACTCCTAGTATGGCTTGCCAATGTCACTTAAGTTAGACTGTTCCAGAATCTAGAATTTTGTTTTATTTTTTCTACTATGATGTAGGGATGATGTCTTCAGATGGAACTTTGAAAGAAAATGTTGAGCAACATGAGAAGTTAGAATTTTCCATTTCTCACAGAGTTGTGCTGTATCTCAGTTTTCCTTTATCTCAGGAGGCCAAAATTTCGTCTGAAAATCTCTCATTAGTGATCTTTGATTGACTTTCTTCTTCCTCCCTCTTCCCCTATGAATTGAGGGTATTATCCTAACAGCAATTTTTGCCCTTACTTTCTTGAGATGGAGGCATAACCAAAGAACATGGAAAACATGTTTGTCCTGCTGCATACTACAGTAGAGTACTGAAGTGACACAGGATGCATCGGAGGAGGGCAGAGTTTCCTCTTGCACACAGTCCTGAAACAAACGTTTTCCATTAAAAGTAGAATGAAAGTTATCTGAGGTGACATCTGTGCATGGAATTAAATTTCTAAACTAACTATCTTATGGTTTCATAAAGAATCTCATTCTGTCAGTGACAGAATGAAACAGATTTTGTACTGTGAAATGTCACACTTGTGTTAAAAGCTTCTATTAGACTTTTCAGAAATATTCTCTTTTCTCTCCTGTAATTAGCTAGATGCAGGGATGAACATGTTCAGTGTTTGTTGGGTTTTGTTATGACATTCTTAACTTGAAGTAATTATGGTTGGTGCAGTATGCAAATGAGAATTTCAGGGAGCTTCTCTGATGGTTGTATATGTCTTCATGAGCTGTATATTTGTCTTGAAGAGCTCTAGTTGGGGAAAAAGAAGCAAACGCTTATGGCATCAAATTCTCAACGGAGTAACTCCCTAAAGTTTGCCTGAGGTTTAGCAGGTGTGAGGTCTTTGGAGCCCCATGCTGTTTCATTCTTGGATTGAGTTCCCTTGGGAAAGGTACAGAATCCTGCAGGAGGGTACTCCACTACCTTGGCTTGGGGCTTCGATCCAGTGCACTGACCCTACTGTTATTAAGTGTCCACAAGTGACTTTTTGTTGACTACTCAATATCTCTCTTTCTCTCTCTAAGGTTTGTTTGTTAATGATATAAATGATGTAATGACATTTAAAAAAAGAAAAAAGTATTTTCTGTTTTTTTAATGATACCCTAACAAATTCACTACCTCTCTTATTCTTATGCAAATATATTGGCATACTCTGTGGCCTGTTTCCAGTTATTGTTACTATCTAGGTCAGATCACAAAGTCAGTGTGATGCATCCTGCAAGCCTGAACTGTTAGGTAGTGTGTGAGCTTTTGAAGTTAAACAAGTTTAATAAAAAAATAGCTACTTGTGATATATCTGAAACATTCCTGTGCTTTGGGAACAGATTGTTGTCAGTAAAGTGTAGAGTGTGTGGGTGTTTTCCTTGTTCTGCTAACTTAATTTTAAGAATTTGCATATTCTTTACTAATGCCTGTTTTTCCTCCTGCCCATTTGTGTGTGGTAAGGATGTTGGATTTCGGTTTGACACCCTCCGTACCATCCTGCAACAGGAAGTTCTGCTGCAGGAGGATGTGGAACTGATTGAATTCCTTGACCCCAGTATCCTGTCTGCAGGGCAGTGTAAGCAACAGGAAAACAGACAGCTTCCAACGCTACGCTCCCTAGCAACTCCTAATATTTGGTATTGTATTGAGGATATCTACCATTATAGTCACTGAAGAACAAGCAAAAAATATATTGTGCATTCTTGATATAAAATGCAACATTAAAGTAACTATATTTTTTTTCTCATGTTCTTGGGTCTTTATTCTGCTAGTCCCAGATTTTTGTATAAAAATGTTTTTTTTCATTGGGCGTTTTATTAAAAGAGTGAATTTTAATCTGAGGTAACTACATGAACATGACTGAATACTCCCTAACTAATTTATTCTATAAGGAAGAACTAACATAGTTGATTAATTCATTAATTTCTGAAGCTATGTAGAGGTGATTTTGATAATGAGACATGACTGTGAAGACTTGAATTGAAAACTGTTTATTTTGGTGTGTTCTTTATAAAATATGTTGTGGTGGGGGGAGGTGAGGTGGGATGTGCACTTAATTTTCAAACATAGAATATCAGAAGAATAAACTACAAAATATTTCAATAAGATACATTGAAGTCAGCAGAGTCTTGTGGAATTTACTCAAGAATACTGAAGGAGGTGACTGCAGCAGCATCTGAACAGATACCACCTCTATTTAAGAAATAACAGCGCCAGTGGTTGTTCTGACAGTGTCTTGCTTGAAATGTGGTAATCAGTAGGAAAAAAAAATCACATAATATAGGCCAGTGCTATTTTCTCATATATACACTAAAATTATTATAGAGTCACACCTTAACTCTTTAAGTTATGTCATTATTGATGCTCTCTGTCAAACAAGAGAACCAGATTTTTCTGGTCCTAGCATTATTCAGTTTCTTTAACTTTCAGCTGATAAAGTACACTCACAAAATTTGTGAATGTTGTTCACCTTCCAGATGACACTAAGTGTGTGTTTTCATAGACCAGAGTTCAACAGCAGCTTGGAGAAATGCCTTGAAAACGATAGAAAATTCATTAAACACAAAAGTTGAATGCTACACTTGGGAAGGAAAAGTCAATTTAGTAAACAGCAAGTGGTGAATAACTGGGTATGCAGTACTGCTCCAGGAAAGGATCTGCATATCTCTGGGATGGAATAGTGTTATGATGTGTAGAAGGTGGTGATCAGTCATCATTTGTTCGGTTCAGAAAAGGGAAGGATATGAGGAAGAATAATGCAATTAATCTGCCAGTGATTCAAATTGGGACTTGGGGGAAATCTTTTGAACTCTAAGGATACTTAGGAGTTGGAATAGCCACAGAATGCATTGTGGAGTCTCCATTTTCATCTTTGGTCTGTCCATGATGATCTGGGTTAACCAACCAGGAGCTTAAAATGAACAAAGTGGGCTGTCAAATCCCCTCTAGTCTTTCATTCTTGTGATTTGATTTATTTTATTTGTGGGACTTTATTTTTTAATGTACCAAGGAAGTTAGAGACTGTGTGTCTGTCCCTTTTAGAGGTAGTTACATATTTGGAATATTTTAATGGACCTTTACTGAAAAACCTATCAGTAGCCAGTAGCCCTAAAGAGTTAACACTTGTAAGACTGGTTGAAATTTGACCACAAAACTGTCCAGGAAATAGGAACCCAGAGATTGTGCCTTATTTTAGAAACGGAAAAATATTCCACGTGCATACTTCCAAACCTAAATGCAGGATACACACCTTTAAGGGATGAAGGAAAAAAATGTTTGTCATTGAAAACATTCTGGAAAAGTATAGTTGTAATGCACCTTGAAGCTGGTATTCACCTCTCTGAAGACTGTGATTGTTTTACAAAAGAATGTAATAATATATATGAAATGCAGTGTATTTTCTAGCAGTTACTTATGTTGACTTTTTATAGAGGAAAGTAACAACTTTATAAGCTTTTTAAATGTCTTTGAGAAGTAACTGAGATACCAGGAACTCTATTCTTTAAGGGTTTTCAAAAGGTGCCAAATAATTATAAGTGATTATTCAAGCCATCTTTATAAAATGGTTTTAGAAACTAGTGGTGCATTGGTGTCCAAGTTAAATGAGTCAGACTCTAGAAAAAATACAGCTGGCACTAATTGAGGTATTTGCTACCAAAAGAAACATGCCCTTCCCTACTGTACTCTTGAACCTGGAAGTACAGATATTACAGTTCCTACACGCCCTGGCTTATAATGCTGAGTTGTCAGGTTTTTTCTTGTTTTTATTTTCTTTTCTATTTTTTTAAGTCATATGTGTAAGAGAAACTGACCTTTCAAAGTGGTACATTACTCTCCTACCCATGCTGTAAAAAAGCTTAAGACAGGTTTCCTTAGAGTGTACCAGCCAAGTAATATCAAGTACATATTCATCTAAACCTGTCACAAGGAGTAGTTTTCAGTGTTTACAACTCCCTTCAAGACCTACATAAAGCCCCAAAATAAGATGTTGTAATCTCAACTGTGACTGAAAACATGGTAATTTTCCCACTTGTTTGCCCTCAGTAATGTGTGGCTGGTGGTACTGTCTCTGTCTGCAGGGATGTCTCGCTGTTCCTTGCCTTTGTAAGTGCCCTGCTTATGTTTCCTTCGTGGTGGAAGGAATCATCATGGCTGCTGTGTGGACCGGTGCTGCTCCTCTATGCAGTCTGTAGAGTGTGGGGCACGTGGAGGACAGCCAAGCTGCAAATGTCCCTGCAAAAATACTGCATCCAGCTGGAAGAAACAGTGGCAAATAGCCGAGCCTTTACTAATCTCGTCAGGAAAGCTCTGCGACTCATTCAAGAGACTGAAGTGATTTCCAGAGGATTTACCCTGTGAGTCTGTATTTCACTTTATTTCATATTTTTATTTAGTACACAGATCCATTCAAACCAGTTGTGGTGTAGAATTGTCTCGTTACATCCCATAACAAGTGAAATTACCAAAAAACATAATGCTTCAAGGTTTTAATTTACATGAAATAGTATAATTGCTTTTCATGTTAAAAGTTGAATTCTAACAACG